>JALIZH010012784.1:0-110000 GCA_030522465.1 Rhipicephalus appendiculatus | reverse complement strand
GTATTTTTCGATCTGAAAGGCTCTAAACACGGATGCACCTTTCCTCCAGCAACGCTGAGAATTGATAGCGATGCCGCCAGCCCATATCGAGATTTGTGAAGGCTGTCGTCGTTCTGCTTTTGCAGGAGTTCCTGTAACTATGTTTAACACCTTTATTATGAGCTTTCAACTATTTTTTGAAAATATCAAGCCGTTACAATGAGATGATGTGGCATTACACACCTTCCCTGTATTTGTACCGCATTGTGTGCGCCCGCGCCCAAGGTTGCCTGCGCCTGTGTCATGGGTGGCTTGTCCCGGCGTTGTTACTCTCTCGATGCACGAGCCAAGCCAAGTCACCGAAAACGTCACTACGCATATGCACGGCCGCGCCGAGTAGCAGTGCGCGTCATTTCTGAGACGAAGTGTAGGTAGCAAAACTATGTCGCTCCAAAATCTTAGCGACCTGGAAACTGTGTGCACGGTTGCATGAGCACGCTGAAAAGTTGCTGAAGATGCGCTGACGAGCATGGGATCATAACGCTACGCGAAGGCGGCACAACTTTAATGCATACTACAAACGCTTGGCTATATGTACATTTTTATGGAGTAATATATTTTAATATAAAGAAACCAACAATATTTCAATACTAACAAAAATATCGTCGACCACGCACAGCAATCAACGGTCACGTGGCCAGGTACATCGGCTCGTTCATGTTTTTGCCTCCAGAGGCGCCACAGGTCATTTTTCGCGACTTTCAAATGAAGAAATAAAAATATGAATCCACCTCTCACGAGAAAAAAATCACAGCATATCCACGGAATGAATGATGATGAGTGGGCGAAGCTCTGGAGGTTCATCGGTAAGCCGTGAATTTTCGTCCAGTACATCATCAAAGACGTGACAAACACTGTGTATATATACAAGAAATTTTATTTATTCGTAAATGGTAGCTAGACGTGGCTTCCGGTCCCCCCTTCATTATAACGGCTTTATGGGCGGTGAAGTGGAGGGATAGGGGTTCTTATATGGCTCCGTAGAGGATTCCTAGAGGGGGAGAGCGTAGAGGAGAGAGAGGACGCACATCCGCTGTGGGGATGTTCAACGCGGACGCCGCTCCGTAGAGTAAAGGATTCCTAAAGGAGAGAAAGGGGGTGAGCGTAGGAGAGGGGACGCGCGCGCCGCTCCGTACAGTAGAGGATTCCTAGAGGAGAGAAAGGGGGGTGAGCGTTGGAGAGGAGAAGGGTACACGCATGCTCTGGAGGGGTGTAGGACGCGGGCGCCGCTCCGTACAGTATAAGATTGCTAGAGGAGAGAAAGGGGGGTGAGCGTTGGAGAGGAGAGAGAGGTGGAGGGGACGCGCATGCTCTGGAGGGGGTGTAGGACGCGGGAGGAGGGATGGACTAAGCCCCCCGCAAGCACATCCAAGCAAGATCAAGGAATGGAGCCAACCTGGGCGACAGACACCACCTGCCTAGCCATTGCTAAGCTGCCCCTCTATGCTCTCGGCCATGACTCTAGTGACTGTAGTGGTGGTGGACGGCCTTATTGTACTACAGTGTTCTGCTTGACATAGATGGCCACACCGCCTGCGGGACGCTCTGCTTTTTCAGTGCACACGATGGGAACTAGAGGTGGTCTGGAACGCGCTTATTCTTCATGGTCATCAGCTTTATCGTCATCATTATCACGAGATACTGCCGGTTACGCCTGACGCGAGACAAGGTTAGACTAAGAGGAGCTTCGCCCCTAAAAAAACAGCGTTGGTTTGAGTCAATGCGACGGACAATCTTTCCATCAGTGTAGTCATCTCATTTCATGTTCTGGGCAGTTGTCGGTCCCTTTCAGGGAAACGAAATAAAGGTGGGAAGCCAACAGATAGAAGCACGATGCACTATAGAAAACCGGACAAAAATTGCCTCAGACAGGCTTACCAGCGTTTCGATAGACGGACCTATCTTTGCCCAAGGCGCCTTGTCATTTTTGGCGTGTTAGATTTAAAAGGGTTACTTCGACTTAACAACTCTTGTTAAAATACTTCGGGAAGGGAAGCTTTTTCGCAACCACTGCACCATTTCTTATAGATTTTGTTGCAGCAAAAAACAATGGTAACATCCGGTAACTACTTAAAGCGCATTTTCCAAATTTCTTGAGCCAATATTTTTTTAGGACAAAGTCTTGAAGCACAACGAAGTTCACAACTATATCGCTCAGCTATAGAAAAGCGACATCTTAGTTTTGTAAGTAACGAGTAACACATCCGAACCGGACAGAATTAATGTTTTATAAACGCTGCACTAAAACATATTGTGTTTGGTGCTTGCGAAATTTTCGTGGAAATTGTAAAAGATTTACGCAACCTCTTAAGTTATGTGTTACGTTTGTCCGCGTGACATGATGTCACAGGCTAAGTTTCCTGAACGGCTACTAAACATATATTATTGCTTCGGAGGTTCGCGGGTGTAGGTTTTCTTCTTCGGTATTCGTTTTTACGCCATCAGTTTTGGGCAACTGTAGCAAAACATTTGACCAAAATAGTGATCCTAAGTTTCTTCCACACCGGTAGAGCAGTTGCCTCATCAGAACATTTCCATCTAGCTCATTCACAAAAGGTTTTCACTCACTCACTCGCTCACTCACTCACTCACCACTCACTCACCACTCACTCACTCACTCACTCACTCACTCACTCACTCACTCACTCACTCACTCACTCTATGCTTTTAAATGTATTCGAACATGGAAATTGTAGTTTTCCCACGAGCTTAAGCTTCCTCTGAGGCAACGTTGCAGTACAAGACAAAGTTATCTGAAATGCCAATGCATTTCGTAGCCCGTCTTGGGAGAACGGACAAAGGGTCAACCAAACGATGGACACTTGGTGTGATCGACAGTGGTCAAAGAATGGATGTCTTGCGGACATTCGTTGTTTGAAACACGAACATGTAGTATTGTTTGTTAGCCCCATTGAAACCAATGGATATAACTTTCCGACGAACCGGCTCACGAATCCATGTCCTCTTGCAGAAATTTCCACTGCTCCCATTCGGTCAATTCGGGATCACGCATCACTGACCTGGCTCCCAGGCTTAGAAAGTGAATACGCTTTGCGAACTCACAGGTTTCCATTGCTAAACCGCGGTTTGATTAATGAGGTTGTGCAGCAAGGTAGGGATTGCAGAAATACCAGCTCTACCGTGATTTAGGTACTCGTTAGAAAAACATTAAGGTGGTCAAAATCATACGGCAGATCCCCTCACATCGGCGTTCCTCATAGTCATATTGTTGCTTTGCATATATGCTTCCAACTGCAGAATTTAATATTTCGTATTATTGTTCGCTCTGCACATCGCGCTTTCTTTGCGGAACCCGTGCCTACGACTTACAATTCCATCTGGCCTACCCTGCTCTGAGACGACCATAGGTCGGCAAACTCACTCATGAGTCGACTCACTCAGACTCACTCAGACTCAGATCGAGCCATGAGTCTGAGTCTGGGTGAGTAATATTTTCGTGAGTCTGAGTCCGAGTGAGCCCGGTCGCAGAAAATTTTGATGAGTCCGAGTCTGAGTGAGTCCGGTCGCAGAAAATTTTGGTGAGTCTGAGTCCGAGTGAGCCCTAAGCCAAAAATGTATTTCTTGAGTGAGTCTGAGTGAGCTCTACACTGTGTTGCCGATCTATGGTTCTACTTACTCAACTGCAGCATTACTGTCAGCCTGTGGCGTAGCCAGGGGGTGGCACACCGGGCACGTGCCCCCCCCCCCCCCCCCCCCCGAAATTTTTTTTTCGCCATGGCATACATAGCGAAAAATGGCCATTTCAAGGGGGTGCCCTCCCCGAAATCAAGGAGGTGCCCCCCCCCCCCGAAAAATATTTCTGGCTACGCCCCTGCTGTCAGCGTTACGTTGGCTCAACTTTATACTCAGGCCGAATAACGCATACTTCAAAGCACCAGCGTTCATACGCCAGCTCAATATTTATTGATCAGAGGCGTGAGTTACGGAGGAGGAGGGGGGGGGGGGGGCTGCCATGACCTCCCTTCCACCTCCGAAAACTCTGTTCCGGGAATTTTAGATAAAAATATTTCATCTGAGTCATCTCTTTCAATAAAAGGTGTTTACTGGATTGCAACCACTGATATCTCATATTTGAAGGTACGAGATCAAAAGGCGCCAAGCAGAGCCCCGATTATGCGAGATATTGGTGATAAAGAGCATTGACACGAAGTTCAAAGAAGCCAATTGTACGCTACCGGACTCATGAGTCGGCTCACTCAGACTCAGATAGAGCCGTGCGTCTGAGTCTGAGGGAGTCCGGCTGAGAAAACTTTTCGTGAGTCTGAGTCCGAGTGAGTCCGGCTGGGAAAAATTTTTAGTTTTTAGTGAATCTGAGTCCGAGTGAGTCCCAAGGGCAAAATATATTTCATGAGTGAGTCTGATGAGCTCCACATGTTTTGCCGACCTATGGAGACGACCGTTCACTGCCGCATGTGGCTTGGGGTATCTTTTACGAACGTCCTTTGCTCACCGAATCGGATGGGCAGACAGGGCTGCATGTGACCATTGCGGCACTGACAAAACCATCGAAAATATTTTATGTCAGTGTTCTCAGTACAGGCTCTCAGAGACAGTCCCTCTCAGCAGTGTGTGCACGGCCTCGACGACCGGCCGCTTTCTGAGAAATCAATCTTGGAATGCCGGAAAGATCGAGCTTCACGCCGGAAAGCGACGAATGGCGCTGTTGAAGTTTCCACGAGCTACCCGCCTCGTTGAGCGATTGTGACACTTCCTGCGTGTGTGTGTTTCTGCTTCCCTACCTCCCTCTCTCATTTCTCTCTTCCTTACTTTTCTGTCTCCCCTTACCCCTTCCCCAGTGCAGGGTAGCCAAACCAGATATTTGTTTTCCGGTTAACCTCCCTGCCTTTCCACATCACATTTCTGTCTCTCGCTCTTGGAAACTATCTTGTTTAGTTACGAGACACCATGTTCATAAAGGGATGCTGAATTAAATGTTCGCGCCACCGAGATCTTCAAAGATTTTGAAAGATTGGGAGCGGAAATCGGTACATGCAGCCTTCATTTATGCATACACTGGCGGAAAATAATGAAGTTTAATGCGTTTTTTCCCCCAAATTGCCTCGACTAGCGGCCGCGCCGTGAACTAGAGGAAGATGACGTTTAACGTCTCCGCAAACTGGCGTGCCAAAGATGCCAGCCGTCGCCAACGTCTCTCAATGCGCTCTGCTCCCACTACGGTTTCTAGAATTAGGACAAACGGCACAGGCAACGAACAACGCCCCCGGGTGGAATAAAGCCCCTAAAGGGTGGGGCTCATTGCCTTTGTGAAAGGGAAAGAATGGGATGTAAGGAAAGGTGGAGAGAGGGAAGTAGCAGGACAAGAAAACGTGCACCCTGCAACCGCCGCGGGAACAAGTGACGTCACGGCCATCGACACTGATCCGAAAATACAGCCAAATGTTGAAAAATAAGGAAAATAAGCAGTGTTTATCGGAACAGTCACGTCTTCCTGGTGCAATTTCAATGTTTTCTTCATTTTCTTTCGAATTTTGTTTATTGTTTCTTAAAGCAGTGGTTCTCAGCCGTCTATGTGTCGAGCACCCCTTGTGGACTGGCCGAAGTGACACGGACCCAGGGCTTAAAGTCTCCCATCATTGGAGGGGGGGGGGGGGGAGCCTCGTTGGGCGGCGACATTATATATACATATATATATATATATATATATATATGACACACACACTGTAGTGAAGCCAAGTGTCTCTAGCACTATGAATAAATTCTTAAGAACGTTTACAAATAAATATATTACAGTTCTAATTTCTCCGTACATATCTATACTGCCAGAAAAATCAACACCAGCGCTTGTCAAATGGCTGCAGCAGTGCTACAGCTGACCTGCCAAGGGGGGCCGAGCCCCTCCTTAAAAGATGGAAGGGGGGGCCGGGCCCCCCTGGGCCCCCCTTACTTTAAGCCCTGCGCGAACCCCTTGGTGCAACAGACAGAGGCGAGGGGGTATGAATAATGTGACAGCAGGGCAGGTGGCGTGAAATTGGTGCCTTTTATTTCTGTATGCAGTTCCTGGAGCAGTACCTGGAACTGGGAATAGGTCAAAACTCGCCTCCAAAAACTTTTTTTTTTTGTTTTGTTTTTCGTGGGCGATGGTGTCGCGGAACCCCTAAGACGGCTTTGCGGAACCCCATTTGATAACCACAACCTTAAAGGGTTTCCTTAAGATGGGAGCCGGAGAATGGAAGCACGATGCACTAGAGAAGTTGTATTAACAGGAAGAAATTGCCTCATACAGGCTTACTGGCGTTTCGGTAGGCGGACCTATGTTTGTCCGAGGCGCCTCGTCATCCTTGGCGTGTTATCATTAAAAGGGCTACCATTATTTTGTAGATAACACGAGAGTTATGTACATATATGCTCCGTATGGTGCGTATACAGCAGCTCTAGATAACACGTATACTGGAAGCAATACCACGTGACGCAATGTCAATGACTAACCCTTTAACCCTCTAATGACCACAGACAGTTCTGACAATTCTGTCTGAAAAGAAATTCTAGCAATATTCTTGCCCTTATGCTTTTCTTGAAGTGTATTTAAAAAAAACGACGAAATATTATTAATGGTTAGCATAAATACGAGTAGTATATAAATTATTTACGTGATCATTAGTCATACTTTGATGAAGTGCGTAAAAGTATGGCTGGAACTTCATTATCGCCTTATTAAAAATACAGTTAACTGATCATCCATGAAGCTTTTCTCGCTTTAATCTCTTTTTTAATAATTATATTCAGCCTAGCAAATATACAGTGGGCATTACAGGGTTAAAAACTAACCCGTCAGTCATGACAAGACGTCTTTGACAAAGATAGCTGCACCTGCTGAAACGTCATGGGGGGTCAGGGGGGTCCTGACCCCCCTTGTATCAGGCTGGGGGGGGACACCCCTTTGAAGTGTACCCCCCTTGAGATTTATCTTTCAAACATCATATTTAATTTTCTTGATAGTTATGTATAGAGCACTCTCCGTAAAACAAACTCTGGGTTCTGAAAGCCTTGCAAAAAGCAGACATGATGTACTAAAGTGAAACCTACTTTTCGTTTCAAAGGGCACTGTAGAGCCCGAGCCTATGAATGCAAATATTCTAATTAAAGAATCCCCAATCATCTACCGTTATTCATTTATGTCGACTATTAGGCGGAAGCCATTGACAATGAAGTACAGACCCGATCGTGCTGGACTTTGATCGTGTTATTTTTAAGAATAATGCTCGCTTTTTATTTGATTTCGAAGTACGGTTTTAATTTTTATATAATTATAAGTCAAACCTATATTTATGAAAACAAAATGGCCGCCATGGCAAGATGGTGTCCCCCCTTGTGATTTTTCTGGATTTACGCCACTGGTCGGAGGCACTTTATTCCGATACATACAATCTCTATATTCAGTTTTTAACTGTTCAGCAACATTAACGCCAAGGTCTTGGACACTGTGGCCACCGTTCGCGAAGCGCCTGTCGATCCTTCAGGCTGCCTGCCTCCGCGTGGCCGTTGCGTGTCCCGGCCTTCCTTGGTCGTCCCCGCGCTATCTCGGGTTTTGCGTCCAATAGTGCTGAGCTGGAGGAAAGCCCGCTGCCTCGGCTGGCCGCGTATAGGCTTATCGCACCGCTGGCCCGGCCGAGTCACTCACCTCTCGCAAGGCTGTCGCACTCATCGCCGCGACGGCCTCGAATAGCTGGTCTTCGTTTCCGTCGATCTAATTTCCATTATCACTTGTTAGGGGATAATGCAAAAGGACTTGAGATCATCATCATCATCATCAGCCTGACTACGCCCACTGCAGGGTCAAAGGCCTCTCCCATGTTCCGCCAATCAACCCGGTCCTGTGCTTTCTGCTGCCACGTTATACCTGCACACTTCTTAATCTCATCTGCCCAAACCTAATTTTCTGTCTCTCCCCTCAAGCGTTTGCCTTCTCTTGGAAATCCAGTCAGTTACCCTTAATGACCAGCGGTTATCCTGTGCTACGTAGGCAGGACTTGAGATCATTAGTATTTATTTCACTATCTTCTATTTTAGTATTTGTTTGTATGCAAGGATAACAAAATTATATTAGCCGCTCGAAAGCATGGTAAACTTGTAGACGACATTTTCTTAAGAGCAGGGGCGCATCTCACGGAGCTCTTTGTTTCTAAGGTCACTTTTCCACCGTCCGGTGGCCTTCGCTAAAAGAGTATGAACTTCAGGTTTGGTTCAGATTGTTCTTGCATAACAAATAGATAGATAAATATGTAATAATGATATCTGGAGTTTTACTTGTCAAAACCAGGATACGATTATGAGGCATAGCGTAGTGAAGGGTTCCGGGAATTTCGACCATCTGGTGTGATTGAGCGTGCACTGATATCGTACAGTACACGGAGCCTCTAGCATTTCACCTTCCATCGAAATGCGACCATCGCGGCCGGGATTGTACTGGCGATCTTCGAGTCAGCAACCAAGCACCGTATAACCACTGTTCCACCGTAGTGGAGCGTGTGTGTGCGTTTCAATAAGCGAAACATAACATTGAGGCAGTCCCTTCGTGCTTTTGACCGGCAAATAGCTCAGAGATACGTTGCACTTAAGCTAAACAAAACAGAACAAACAATGCAAGGCAGGTGGCAAATGTTTATTCCGCAGTAAAAGAGTTTAGAGCCGCAAGGAACCGCTGAAATCGCCTTTTTTTCATTTTCGTTGTATGCATGTTGTCGGTCAGGGAATCACAGCTATCGCATATCTCTATTCATTTCCTTGTCCTGTTAAGGGACTGACAACTGGCCGTAACGTGTGGTGATTTTGTAGTAGAAATCGAAAGAAAGTTAGCTGCACGAGATTTTTTAATTTGCAAATTGTGTTTGAAACTCACAAAATCCGGTATTTTCGCGTTCTGCTGGTGGGCAAGCCTTGGCACTGGGCCAAAGAGTCGTTCGAATAGTTGTACGTGCTTGTTGTTCAGACGCACCATAATTCATGCTTAAAATTGCAGTCTTTTTATATTAATAGGCATCCCCGCTTTATTGTGTGATTGTTACGAGGTAAAAACAGTTGACGATGGAAAGATGCTGCACCTGGCATGTCCGTTTTGTTTTTGACAATGGACCGGAAACTAGCCTTCCCTGGCTATCGCTCCGGATATCTGCACATTCAACTAATTCGAAGAAAAATGATGCACTTGCTGTTGCAAAAAAAAAATAAAAATGTGGCACTGCCTTAGTGTCAAGGTGAACTGCCGCCGCACAGGCTTGATTGATAGGGCCTCCTCACTTGTTCGTCGATGTATAATCGCAATCGCGCTCACCTACCGCTGTTTGCAGCTTTTGTTGTGTGCGCAACTTCGTCGCGCTGCAGATAAAAAAGTTGCCATGATATTTCTTTACACGGCGTTTTCCGCGTTACGATTCCATGGTTAGACACTTTGACCGGAAAGCTATCCGCTGTACAAAAGAAAACAAGTGCCATAAAATTTGGTTGTCACTGCTTTAATGCCTCAGTTACCTCGGCAAAAAAAAGTGGAACTCACTCAGACTCACTCACGAAATATACCTTGCGCTTTGGACTCACGCGGACTCATACTTACCAAAATTTTCCTTAGTCGGACTTACTTGGACTCACACTCACGAAAATTTTCTCCAACCGGACTCACTTGGACTCAAACTCACCAAAATATTTCTCACCCGGACTCACAGACTCAGACTCACGGCTCGATCTGAGCGAGTGAGCCCGAGTGAGTCGACTCATGAGTGAGTTCGCCGACCTATGGTTAATACAGTGTTATGTACAGTGCTAGGTAATTGAAACGCTGTACGCGGAAGAACATGGATGCTGGCCGCGAGGATGACGCGGATGGCGTTCGGGAAGTGTGGTAGTAACTAGCTTGGCCCTCCTTGATGGAGAATCCCACGCACGCCTATGGCTTCAAAACACTGAGCTCACGCGCCGCGCCGCGCGATGTGGCTGCAGTTGGCGTTACGAAGGATTGCAGCGCTCCGCCAGCGCCACTGAGAACAACAGACTGAACGGCTGTCTACTGGATGCAGTGACCATTAGAGTTACTGGGAGCGTATACAGCAACTCTAGGCCAAGCCTTCCCCCCCCCCTCCCCCCCCCCCCCCCCATATTCCGTTTGTGGAGTCCAAAAAAAAAAGAAAAATCTCCACCACATGTATGCAAAAATTAAAATGAAGGGATGGCTTGCTTCTCACAACGGCCTGCCATAGGCCGCCCCTCCTTTCCGGGGATAAAGGGATAGGAAGTAAGCTGTTCTTTGAATGCTCCATCAAGGGTTTTCGGTCGCCACTACTGTCAAAAAGCACGCGTTACCATAACCATGCGCATTAAATATAGCGCGATAGGTCCGACTCAGTAAAGGTTATGGGGCCGAATTGCCACCCTACCTTCAGGTAACTAGGGGTGGGACGCCCCCTTCCCCCTTCGTGCGCGCGCCTATGTTTGAAGCCATGGCACACAGCGCTGCGCCGGCACCACCAAGAATCACAGACTGAACGGCCTCCCTCGGATGCAGTCACCATGTGTCAGTAACGCTCTCACCGTCACCTTCCCCGCCAGCAGTGCTGTAGACGACATGACACTGTAGGTGACGTGGAGCATTGTAGGTGATATAACACGGATGCGGTGACCATGCGCCGTCTTGACACCGCTCCTTTCGATACACGTTGAAGCAGCCACTTTCGCGAGTGTAAATGTAATCTCAATCTGCGCAGGATATCGAGCAACCTCGCCAGGCACATTTCATTGATTACCTTATATCCCCGGCATTCCTCATCTCACGGCGTACAACTTGCATAAATGAACGTGGGCATGCACTTGCGCTTTATATAGCCGCGCCAGACATGTGTCACCTTCGGTCGCACCGGACACATAAGTAGCAGCTTCGTTCCGCTGGTGAAAACCGTAATGCGACGTGAAGCACGTTGTTCGGAAGTCCCAGCCAAGTTTCTAGGGTAGCCGTCGGCGCCAAGCCTACGTGCCCAATTATTCAGGCTTTCTGCATATTCCTTGAGGTATACATGGACGGCAACAGAACAGTTAGTCCAGGCAGGCCTGGCAAAACTGAAACGGAGAAGCCACCCCATGTGAGTGTTCCTCCTTTTTTTTTTTTTTTTTTACGAGCTCATGCAGACATATCTCTGTATACTACACTTTCACTGCCATGCTGGTGGGACGGTCATGAACGCAGACACATAGGTTATTGTTCTATTTAGTACAAGTGTAGCAAATTTCACGGCGTAATCCTCCAGGAAACCGGTGACGAACTATTGCCGCACTAAATTGCCGTTTTGGCACTGCTTTGAGTCGGTATTCACCCTGACCTTAAAGGGGCCCTGCGACGCTTTTTCGTCTGCATTCTGCAGCGCTGGAATTCGTGTAGTGCCTAATACTTAGATGAACGCAAAAAAGAATTATCGAAATCGGTACACGGTAACGTAAGTTATAAGCCGTCAAACTTCAATACCCCAGCAGACGACGAGAAAAAACGTCCCCTTTCGCATTTCACTCTCCCACTGACGTCAAAGGCCGCTTCCAATCACCGCGCGCCTCTTACAGAGACATACCGGACGACTCGCCTCGTGGTGGCACGGCAGGACTGGACTCCCTCCTAGGAGGAAGTCTAGTCCGGCCGTGGTGGTGGCCGTTGTGCAGCGCTCCTAGCGTCGTCTTGCAATTGTTTTGAAATTTTCATATTTAGAAACAGAAATCCTTTATATCTGAGGAAGTATAGAGAGAGCTTTTATCATTTTTAGCCCACAAAAGTGTGGTCTATCTGGGACCGTATGAATATTACGCGCGACTTGTCGCATCGAACCAATCAAAACGAACGGCCTATGTCGTCACTCCCACGTGGTCAAGCGTCACTTCCGATCACAAAAATAGCCACTGTATGTCGCTCCAGTCCGAAAACAGTGTGGTTTCTCCGCAGAAATGAAATTATAACAGCATTGCTTTCGGCGTTGCCACTTGCGCAACGATATCGGTGCATTCCACAGTTCGAGAAGAAGCGATGAAAACGACACGCTAAATTTGTGTCGCAGGGCCCCTTTAAATGGCCCCTAATCCACCCAGAAGGTCTCAATTTAGCTGTAACGTTTCATTTGTGCACGAGTCTACAACGAACACGTAGCCATGGGAATTTTTCGAAACGGTGCCGTAATAGCGGAGCTACACGCGTTTCATGATACAAAAGAGGCCCTCGCTGGTTTCGCTCTTTCCTTCGCTATGTTCCGTTGGTCAGCTCGTCCCTTCTCCTGGCCGAGTGCTCCTCCTCACCGTTTGGGGGGGGGGGGAAGAGCGGCGAGCACACGTACTTGTTGCGCACCTGCGAGCGGACAAATGGATGACGAGTGGACGAGAATGTTGACGTCACGGCGAACACTTAGGGACTGCAAATGAGTTCTGCGAAAGCCCGCAAGGTGGCGGGCTTCCGCCAACTTGCGGAAGTTCCATCGTTTCCTGACAGTAGTGGCGACCGAAAACCCTCGATGGAGCATTCAAAGAACACCTTACTTCCCCCACATGCTGTGGGGAAACTAAGGAAACGATGGAACATGTACTGATTGAATGTGGCGATATCCACCCAGGTATACGTGTGGGCACGAGTCTACATGAAGCCTTGGGTTTTAAGGACAACAATGGAAAGCTGAAGACGTCCGCGATAGAAATAAGTAAGAGACGGTTAGAGTATTGGTGGCAGAAAAGTAGAGATAAAGGACAAAAATAAATAATCGGGAAAAATGAGGTCATTCTGCCTTAAGAGGCAGAGAGATGGACCGTGAATTTATATTTTTCTTTGGTATAATAACATAGAATTAACCAATTTAGATTAGGCATTAGGCCAACATAAAAAAAGTTTTATTTCCTTATTTTTTTCGAGCCTGGTGGCAGACATGTCACCACCCCGTTATAAAGGGGACGCTCATAGCATCCATCCATCCATCCGGAAGCCCGCCACCTACTCTGCGTACCTACCTACCCCCCGGACTTAGGGACTGAACCAAAAGTCCCTAAATTTTTCCCTCTAGGGACCTTAGGGATATAGGGACTTTAACTGAACCCTGCCGAAAGGCCCGGAGAGGAGAAAGAATCGTTTCTTGGAATCTGTGGGGCGCCTGCGGCTCCTAGCGCTGCCGCGTTTGGGATTGTTGATCATGGCGGCATTCTGAACTCAATGTGCGCGTTCACTTGGTAAAAACTGTCGGAGGTGGTTTAGGAGCCCTTTAAATTGTACAGATCGATGTAACTGCATGTACACCAGGGAAGTTGCTAAATACAACCCTGGCTGAAAGAATGAGCGGCTGGAATGAAGCACTACTTTTTTTGCTTCGACCTTCGGTTTGCTGTGAGAACTGTGGAAATGACTGAACGATTGTAACATTCCTTACCGCAGCATATAATGACGTCACTTGGTAGAAGTGGCTGATCGGAAGCCATCCCTACCATTATCCCCATAGGCGTGCGCACGGGGGGGGAGAGGGCAGTGGGGGCGAGCATAGAGTTTCCTATAAATACTCTAGAGGGAACTCTGGCGCTAGTGTCTATGGGAGCTGCAACACACGGCGCTTCAACC
Organism: Rhipicephalus appendiculatus; assembly: GCA_030522465.1. Classification (NCBI taxonomy): domain Eukaryota; kingdom Metazoa; phylum Arthropoda; class Arachnida; order Ixodida; family Ixodidae; genus Rhipicephalus; species Rhipicephalus appendiculatus. The sequence goes on along the minus strand of JALIZH010012784.1, from coordinate 96,367 downwards.
AGTTTGGGAATCATGGGTAGTACAGAAATTTGCCTAGTCTTCGTTCTTTTGGCTGCGTGTGGCCTGAATCAGCTTTGCCATAATACGAAGTTCTGCAAACGTTTAACAGTTACGCTTCACCACCTTTACCTTTTTAGGCTCACGAAGTTCACAACGGTCCATTCTTTTATCCGAAACAGAACGAAAACGCAACAATAAACAAAGCCACGAGTGCGTTCGAAGCCGGAAGCACGAAGACTAGGCAAATTTGTGTACTACCCATCATTCCCATGGTGGCTGAACGATCGCAGCGCCAGAGTCCCCTGGGGGCGAAAGGAAAGGGGGCGCAAAGTCAGCCCCATTGACATAATAGGGAGGGGGGGGCTCTGCGATGAACCTTCGCCCCCCCCCCCCCCCTGAAGTGGAACCCTGCGCAAGCTTATAATTGTCCCATTGATCTCTTTGAAACGCATGCGCGAATCGACGCAATTAGTGTTATATCTCCGACAGACAGGGTTATATCACATATACCGAGGGTTTCAAGTTCACCTCGGCTAGCGGGCCGCCGTCACGAAATTTAGTTCCCCAAGGGCCGGGCCATTGAACATGGTTAAAGGGGGGGGGGTTGGGGGGCGGGGGGAAAGGGGTTTGAACAAAATGTAACGTAACGTTGCCAATTGAAAGAAGACGTTTCCCATATCTCATATGAGGATCATTTCTGAAGGGCATTTCGTGTCAGGATTCGAGAAACATATCGATACTGATGCGCTGTACTGATACCCAGAATGACTCAAATCTGGATGCCGATACTGAAATATCAGTTATGTTTCAACACATACAGTGACCGCATGGGGTGCATCACGAAAAAGAATGCTTGAGACCAGTCCCGCCTCCGTAGCTTACCTAAACAAGGCGTTACTAATTGCAATAGGCGAGTAAATAATGAGAGTACCGCTTTGCAAAGCCAGAAACATTTTATTCCTTGTGATTCCGCGGCGGGCCGAGTGCTTCAGACCCCTGACCTGTGCATTATAGCCTGGGCATGCATACCTACCCGCATAGGTCGGCAAAAAAATTCGAACTCACTCAGACTCACTCAAGAAATATATTTTGCTCTGAGGACTCACTCGCACTCAAATTGGCCAAAGTTTTCCTCAACCGGACTCAGACTCACTGTACTTTTAGTCGACTGGACTCACTCGGACTCAAACTCACGGAGATATTACTCAGCCAGACTCAGACTCGCGGCTTCACCTGAGCCTGAGTGAGTCGACTCATCAGTACGTTAGCGTAAAATTATCTTTTTCATTCTTTGTGTCAATGCGCTTTAACGCCAATATCTCACGTAATCGGTGCTCTACGATACACCTTTGTATATTGCACCTTCAAATACGAGTTACCAGTGGTTTCAATACAGTAAGGTCAATTCTATGAAATAATCGTGTCGCACGAAATATCTTTATCAAGAACTTCCCCTTAAAGAGTTTGTGGGTGAATGTCATGCCGCCCCCCCTCTCCTAACTCACGCCTCGCATCAAAAATTATGAGGTAGCGCATTGTTGAAATATCTGTGAAAATATTTGAGTATAAAATTAAGCGGATGCAACGCTGATAGTAAAACTGAAGCTGAGTAGGTAGGACCACAGGTCGGCAATTAATGGTGGAGCTCACTCAGACTAACTCAAGAAATATATTTCGTGCTTAGGGCTCACTCAAACTCAATCTCACCAATATTTACCTCAACCGGACTCGCTCGGACTCAGACTCACGAAAATTTTCCTCAACCGGACTCACTCGGACTCAAACTCACCAAAATATTACTCACCCGGACTCACTCAGGCTCACGGCCCAATCTGAGTCTGAGTGAGTGTGAGTGAGTCGACTCATGAGTGAGTTTGCCGACCTATGCCTACCCGTACTCAGCCTCACTCTGAATCGCGTGAATCAGCGCTGACCAGCTCCGAACAGTGAGACCGTCTTGGGCAAGTAAGGCAGAGCAGGTAGCTGTGCAGCAGGAGCCTGCACCATCGCGCTGCCTCCCCAGCGCCAGTGCGGACACTTTCTCGTCACCTTTGGGACAGCACGGTTGGACTCGACTTACCCAGAGGAGGGAGTCGAGTCCGGCCGTGGAGACAGCTCCCGCGGGCTATCCTCGGTATACGCAAAGGAAAGCGAAGGCGGTGCGCCCCGTCGAGCGCCGCGCAGCTGCATGCTTACAAAAGCAGTTTTTAGATGTGAAGCATCTTATGGCGAAGCTTAATCCGGTGGTGGTGGTGGTGGTGGTGTGCCGCATGCCCACCCTTACTGCGCATGCGCGAACCCTTTCAAAAAAAATAAAAATAAAAAACCTCCTCTCCCCCCTCTCTCTCTCTCCTCTAGGCATCCCTCCCCGCGGCAACCACACCCTCACTGCGCATGCGCCTCCCCTCCTCTCTCCCCTCCTACGCTCCCCCCTCTCTCCTCTAGGCATCCCTGCCCGTGGCGTCCACACTCCCACTGCGCATGCGCGTCCCCCCCCTCTCTCTCCTCTACGCTCCCCCCCTCTCGGCATCCCTGCGCACGGCGTCCACACTCCCACTGCGCATGCGCGTCCCCCCCCGCCCCTCTCCCTCCTCTCCTATGCTCCCCCCCCCCCTCTCGCCTCGCGACGCAGACGCAGGCAGCGTCTGCTAGCGAGTTTCTTGGTTGAAAAAACCGACTGCTCGCGCCTGCACAACCGTTCACTGGCCATCCCGTATATATGGCAGTGGATCTTGACCTCCAAGGTGGTGCCGGTGGGAGATTTCTCCTGTGCGTTGTTGAACAATAAAAATTCGCAGCGTGTGCGTTAACTAAAAGCGGACTGCGGGTCTCTGTGTCCAGTCGGAGTCTTCTGTCTCTCATTGCCCATTAGCAGAGATTGGCATGTTCCAGCAAGGAAACACCTCTCCATCACTGCGTGCTTTGCGCCTCCCCAGGTTTCTCTCCTGCGCAACGCCGCGATGAGCGCCAGCGTCAACGCCGCCGCCAGTGTAAGCGTTAGCGCCCGCTGCCTCACATCTACACTTGGTTCCCTTTAGCGGGAGATGGTGTAATTTTTTTACCTCTACGTAAGATTAAGGTTTTCTAGAAGGCTAGGCGATGTGCCTTGGTGGTAAATCTTAGTGGAAAATGTTCAGCGCCAGTGATGAACAAGTTAGAAGGCACAACATGACAGCTCGTGTTGTCATTCTTCATTCTTTTGGACACCTGTCACTTTTTAGGAGCGAAGCTCCTTAGACTCGCACGATGTCCGTCGTCGTCGTCGTAGGTCCCCGTCGGAACAGCTGCGGCGCCGCTCCGAAACGCTCTCTCAACAAGCGTATCGATCAAGGTCATGACGTCGTGCGCAGAACCGTTAGAGCGCACGCAGCGCACATACCGACCGCGCACAGGTGTCGCGCTGCGGCGGCGCCGCGCTCCGAAACCCCTCTCCGAGGAAGCGCACGACGTCATGCGCAGAACCGTTCGCAGAGCGCACGCAGCGCGCATACCGACCACGCGCAGGTGTTGCGCCGTCGCGGCGCCGCTCGTAGCTAGCGCGCATACAAGCCGTGTACAGCGCTCTGCATTGCTCGCAAGCCGCTCATACTTAGACCGTGCAACGCTAGCGCATCGATCAATGGCGCTACACTTAGTAAAATAAAATGACGTAGACTGGCTTCCAAGGAGCTTAGCTACATCATCAGCATTCACTTCGTGTATCTGCAGTAATTTTTTTTCTTAGCTTGATTGATACCGCATTTGGCCTTTCCTGATGTTTTCGTATATGTGCGTGATATGAAAATATCATAGCCCGGATGTTGGCGTCGTAATCGAATGTCGATGAATGAGCGCATGAAGACGAAAACTCTCCGAAGAACGCCCATAGCTGACTACAAGTTGTCCTTTCTTTATTATTTTAATGCGCCACTCGTTTGACAGCTGATATCGTAAGGGCATTTTTGTTGTGAAGTGCGACAGTGAAGTAAGGAGCGAGGTCAATTAAAAAAAAACATTCAGCGCCAAGTTAGCAGATAGCTCGCGGTTGAGAGACCGTTCCACGATTCGACGATTATAGTATCACATGCTACGTTAAGTCCATGTTGGTCATTCTTGAATGCGCACGCAGTTATCCTCGGCTGTTAGACAAGTAGCAGGCGCCAGCGTCACGGGCAAATGCGAACCAAAATACCCGGCCACAGTCACTGTGTGTTCCTTTTTATTATATGTGTGCTTTTTTATATATATATATATATATATATGTGAGACAAATTCATCTCAGGCTTTGGGCGTAACAAACCAACAAAAGAAAGTTTTCCAGCAGTACAAATATCCTGAGAAATTCGGAAAAGCAACGGGTACTTTATAGTCAAGGAGAGAAACAAACCATTTCTACAATTGTTCTGATTGAGTCATGATACTGACTCAAACTAATTCAAGTTAACGTTGTATCTTGAACGAACTACAGTCGTTGAAGGAACCACATTATTTTTTTTACTTGCACGTTTTTTGACGACCCACATTTCTTTTTTACTTACAACCTTCCAATGTACACGTTTACCCCCCACAAATTCTACAAAATGCCTTTAAATTTTCTCAAAATGATGTCACGCGGATAATTCCGCAGATGTGTTCCATTCCTGTAAACCGCACAATGTTCAATGGGAATAATTATCTTTCAAAAGAAAGCTATTCATGGCTTGGCGCGATCACTCTCACTGCCGCGTTGTCATCTGTCCCCGACGAGTTGCCGTTAAGTGTTCATATTATGGACTGAGCAAGCGTCGAAAGGCGGGCTTGGTTATACATCTTTCAAAAAGCGGATTAACAGCGCTAACACGGGACAAGGAAGAGAAAACAGCGCCGTCCTTTCGTTTTCTTCTTCCCGTGTCTAGGCCTTATTCGAGACATATTATGGCATCCAGAGTTGTTATTTCAACAGAAAACAGTTCTGACGAACTGTTTCTCGGACAACGGTGCAGAACGATGCAAGCGACGCCTAGCTGCCGTAGCCGCAAAGGGCAAGCAGGCGCGACTGCTTGCCGCTCTGCACTTCCTGAACTGGTTCATGGTGGTGCCATCTGGGTGCCGTCGAGGTGCAGGGGACGTTTCAGCAGGTGCAGCAACAACGAGATGCCGAAACGAATGCGAGAGTGCAGATGTCGTGCAAGCCCTGTGCTACAGTCGGCTGTCTCGCGGCTTGTGGAGGCTGTGATTAGTACAAGACGGCGCCGCTTACGTTGCTAGGCATATGCAACCACCGGAAAACGTTCACTGTCGTACTTGTTGGACGCCGCTAAAATAGACATGAATGAAATCGGCTTTGTCGTCTGCTGCGGTGCCAGCCATCCCCACGAAACACAAAACCTCTAAAAGACTTCTCGAAACGGCTACAAACAACTATAGACGTCTTGGTCTACAGAAGACCTAAAATAGACATTTTGAAAATCTAAGATTCGTGCCTCAAATGTGTTTGCGTACAGTTTATTTGCCTTTTTAACAACTACGAGAGCCTTTTTTGCCAAACAAATTCATAACGTCTACACGAGACATATTTTAGACATTCTGTAGTGCGAGCGCAACACGACTACTTCAGTTATTCTTCGAACGTTTTGTCGAGAAGCGCCGAAATGCCAAATCGTACGCAGGCGCGCATTGGCGCGCACGCGCAGTACGCATCAGCTTCGGTCGGCGGGGTGCTCATGTTGAAACTTGTCCTTCCTCCGTAACGGTAACGGTCCGTGGTGGTTCGATTGGCAGGCCGGCGGTCATCGTTTGGTGTTTTGTGAAGCGTTTCCACCATTTCTGTACGGATAACTGTCTCTTATGCGGTATCAAGTAACTATGCTCACACTATTTTCCGCATATATTCCATCAGTGTTTCGTGAAACAAGCTCTACTGTGTGTTTTCGCCGACGGTTCGTTACAACAATGGCCGGATCTGCTAGCCCTAGCCACCTTCGTTTGCAACTCGGAACTTCGCACGTTCGAATAACGTACTTTTCTCGGTAAGTGAAATTAGGTGCGCCTGACTTTTCGTCATTACTACTGGAACTTTATAGCATAACTTGTAATTAAAACATAAAATAGGACATTTCCCTGCTGGTGGTTGAATCTTCGTCGAACGCAAAACTATATATGGGGGGACGCGCCGGTGCGAATCGTAAGCCGGACTTACTCGCCCTGTTTCGGGTCCTCTTGTTCTTCTGCGGCTTACAGCAGAGAACACCTACCAGTTAAAGCTCATGTGTGGGTGTTTGCGTGCGAGTGCTTGCTCGCTTGCTTACAACCATGTCGGCCGGTCGCTAACGAATAAAGTGCAACGCTCCTCGATCGCTTTGTGGGTGCAGTTATGATTTATTGTCGTTTATAAATACATGACCGCATTTTATCACATCTGTGATTGGAAATCAGCCTTTAGAGTGACTTGAAGTTGATACTCTGTTATTTTTTGTAAATCATAAAGCTTACTTTCTTTTTTTGTATGCAGCTTTTCTTCACTGCTGTTTGTACAAGACATTGGGCCTGTCACCGCGCCAGCTAATTTGGAAGCCAGTGCAGTTTCTCTGACGGGACCTGGAGTGCATCCATGCGGAACATGAATTTATGTTGCTGTCGCGACAATCAGCTTCACCTTGTGCGGTCACCTGCTGTCGTATTTCGTGCCAGATTCGGTTGGGCTTTATTAATTAATAAAGCCGCTTTTACAACATCATGGGATAATTTGTTGTTGCTGATAAGCATGATTATTTGTGCGCCATAGACAGAACGTCATTTATGAAGTTCGTGTTAATCCTCTGCGTGTTCAGATTTATTATAAACCAATGTGTTCTATATTAAAATTGGATATATGTGATGTGCTAAAGTAGCCATTAATTTTCGCGGCACATGACACTGAAGTATGAGGGAGTGAAATCGTCGAAACACTTAAAGACGCCGCAGTGAGGACATGCGTGGATGAACAGGTATGTTAGTGATGTTGCTTGATTGTTTGGTCACGTGCACGACGCCTGACATAGGAAGAGGGAGAAAAACAGGAAAGAGCTCTCGCGGTAGCTCTTTTCAGTTCCTTCAATCTCTAACTTCCTATGGTAGCCGTCAGGCTGCCGACCAAATGTGCTGCAAATGCAGTTACATTAGCTTGTTTTATATTTCTAAAGCCGTTACTACGAAATTCCGAAAACGTCTTTAAAAAACATCTAAAAAACGTCTTAGCTTGGTCTTGTCAAAACGTTTTGTTTAGACAACTTCAAGCGGGACATTAGCACGGCTATCCGACGGTCGGATAGCCGTCGGTAGCCGTCCACGGCTACAGAATGTCTTGACCAAACATCTATTAGCTCTTTCGGCTAGCCGTTCAAGTCGTTTTTTAGACGTGAAGTAGCTTCTTTTGTGTTTCATGGGTCTTGTGCTGCACGGACTCGGCGCTACCTCACGAGCAGGTGCAGGGAATTCGTGAACTAGCCTTGCACGACGGCTGCACTTTTTCGAAACGAACACCGCAGTGCCGACGCCGCCATGTTGAACTCGTGAAACGAATGCCGGAGTGCAGCACCACCGTGAACCGGTTCACAAAGTGCAGCTGAAACGACTGGACCTATATACACCTAAGTGTACGATTGTGGTGTACGCTTGGACATGAGCTTACATGAAGCCTTCGGTTTTAGGGAGAACAATGGAAAGCTGAACACGCCCGCGATAGAGAGAAAAGACAAAAATAAGTAGTGGGAAAAATAAGGACATTCTGCCGTAAAGCGCAGTGAACTGGGCTATGAATTTGCGTTTTTTTTTCCCCTATAGTAAAATAGATTTAACCGAAGTAGACAATTCAGGCATAAGGCCAACTTAAAAAAAAAGAAAGGAAAAAGTTTTTTTATTTGTCGAGCCTGGTGGCACACTTGTCACCGCCCCGTTATAAAGGGGACGCTCATAACATCCATTCATCCGTCCATCCACTTGGATGTGTAACGTGCCAAGAAGCTCGACCACCTTTATTGCTTGCTCTTTTCAATTAATGTTCTGTACTTCTGCTGCTTCATCATCTCCGGGGCTCTTCGGGTCAACCAGCTCGATCTTGCAATGATATCGTCCTTGACGGATTCATCTGATCAGGTTCGATCGCGTTTAGGGTCGGTTGCTGTTCGGTCGTTTAACAGGGTTGCCGTTGGGCCGATTTGAAAAGGAACCAGAATTGAAGTAAAAGTAGCCAAAGTAGCCATTCCAATTAATTTTGTCGCCAAATTTGTAGCCAAATAAAAGAGGAAGCTGCATTAACAGCAGAGTTTTTCTTATTGAACAATAAATAACTTTCGTATACAAGCAAGACCATAGAAATAAGAGCACAGTTTCTTCCCTCTTGCTTTATCTTCATCGCAGATAAGTTGGAAATAAATAAATACTAAATAGATTCTGTGTGCCGGCATATAGTTTATGCAGAAGAGAAAGAGTTCTTGTCAGATACAGAGTAATTTGGGAACATTCCAGCCAACAAGACAATAGGAACATTAAACGGTGAAGCAGATTTTATTTATTTTTTGACGCCTCATACCGAATTTAAATAGTAGAGTTTACGTAATACCAGTCCAGCTTCACAAAGTGAAAATCTGGCTGAAGTTTAACGGCGCAGTCATTTCGTTGCGGATCTCTGTTTTTGTCAAGTTAACACGAATACACGCGCTGCGCATCAAAATTAGAAACTTGCGCGTAGCATTAGCATAGATGGCGAGCGCTGTGAGCAGCGTGCTAGTCAGGCTTTTGTCATCACGCACGCAACTTCGCCGCTCGATCCGTATTGGAAGCCACGCCGAGCGTTGCGTCATGGGGTACCTCGATGCTCACCAACCTGCAGTTGGGGGAGGACGCGCGCCCGCATTGTCTCACACGGCAGAAAGCCTTCGAAACACTGTATTTTATGTGCAAATAATGAGGACAATGGCTACTTAATGCGCCAGAACAGATCTAGTTCAAAAGTAGCCAGAAGATAGCTATGGAGCCAACCTGAAGTTTTTGTCGCCAGATGGGGTCGTAAAGTAGCCCATTTGGTGCAAAGTAGCCACATACGGCAACCTTGGGTCGTTATCGGACCTAAACACCGCCACGCCTCACACCAAATCACCTGGCGATGCGTACATTTGCGGTAAAACGCTTTCCCGCATGATTATAACTTTATAAAAACTCTATCTAATATTTTCATGTCCTCATCCTGTCAGTTTAGGTCTTCCCGTATCATGACAATGCTTCTGACGGGTGTTATTGCGCACGCGCGTCAAGAACATGCGGTCGAATTTGCAGTGATACACGTGCCGACAGCAGCGTAAACCGGGGTTGGCCGTTTACATCGGCAGATCTCCCACTTCATTTGTCACTGTAGTAGTATCTTTAACGCATAACACACACGTTAACATTCCTTTAACCATTCTCTGAAGGTTTCAGAACGGTGACTGGGACGTAGTCTCATTTTATAGCTATTCGCAGCAGGTACGTACACTGGCGTCCCTATGCGGCATCAATAAAAACTACCGCAGCAAAAGCGTAGCCTCCAAGACTGCAGCGTGTCAAAACAAAAACAAAGGGCCTCAATTTTGAATCGTGACAGTTTAATATGTCTAAGCTCGTAATTATAGGTGGCCTTCTATTATATGAAGTTGTAAAGAATGAGTCGGTGAAAGCTCTGTAAAGGAAAAGTTTATTTCTAAATATGATTGTAAAATGTGGCCAGCAATACAAATCTTGAAGGCTACGCTTCTGTGGGCTGGATAGGAACGACGCGCAAAAACCGGTGAAAAATCGTAGAATAAAAAACCCATTTCTAGATACGATGGTAAAAATAAAAAAAATAAAACAAAATTAAACCATAACTGTATTGTGTGTGATGCTTTAAATAGAGAGAGAACAACGTCATTGTTCCATTACGTCGCTCTCCGAAACTATAAACGTATGGCCTTAGAGATGGTCAACGCTTTTGGTTTCGTGATTGCTTTATAGAGATATAATACTAATAAAGCGTATATTAGCGCCCTCGTGTGAACACCGCCGTAACTCACGAACGGTTTCTTTGTTCGCCTCCGGCTCGACTTGAAATGCAGCTAGAAAACAGTCACTTGTCCACTGCATTTCTCAGAAACCATAAACGTGTGGGTGTGGCCTCAAAGATTTCCAGCTTTTTTAAAAGAGTGTGCTCTGTAGAGAAATGACACTACCTTTTAGACTTTACACCAGAGCGTATACTAGCGCCCTCGCGCGAGCGCGGCCATAACTCGGTTTCTTTGTTCGCCTGCGGCTCGGCTTGGCTCGCGCGCGAATCCACCGACTCGGCTCGCTTTCTCTTTCTATTTTGCCTTCCTCCTCGTCGCGAGCTTCTGCGTCGGCCGCCGCCGCCGCTCCCGCAGCAACGAACGGCCAGCAGCAGCGAGCGGTGGACGAAAAGCTCGCCATGCGAGGTGGGATACTCCGGGCACCGGGGCTAGCCTCGGGTGGGCTAGGCCGGCGCTGAGTCCGTGCATTTCCCACGCCGAAAAAACGCGCGCAGCAAGCTTCGTCCTCCCCCCTTTGTGAGCCTCGCTTTGTCGCAGCCACCGCGGAGAAGAAGCGGCGCCCAGCAAGCCAAGCCACCACTGCTGCCCGCAGCGCCACCAAGGGGGCAGCACTTTCCTTTATTTTTTTTCCCTTCCGCTCATAGGGGGGGGTCCCAAACAAACATGGTGGACGTTTGGGATGTCCGTACTCAGCTGCTGAATTACTTCCACTCGCATCCCGGCGAAAATGTGCGCACCGTGGACCTTTGTCGCGTGATCAAGCAACCCAAGAAGACAATCAACAGTGTGCTCTACCGGCTGCAAAGGGACGGCGTGCTGCAGAAAGTGGTCGAAAGTCCGCCGACATGGAGGGAAGCTGGATCGGCTGGTAGTCGCATTGAACAGCAATACTCGATCGGCTATCCGAACGACGGAGCCGCGGTAAGTGTGTACGCGGTGACCCGCTTTCTTTGTTGTTTTCGCTCCGTTCCGCCGCCCGCGAGGCCTGCGGTAGCGCGCCGGCGTCGAAGTTCCTGACCGGCAGGACTGGGGGGGACGCGGACGGCGCAGGCAGCGAGTGTCACCGGGCGCTTTTGTCTGATCCCTTTTTCGCCGGAGAAAGCCCATCTCTTGCCGGCAACTCTCGCGTCGAAGACTTTGACGCGGCTAGCCCACATTTCCCAAAACCTCGTGCCCGTCTCCCGATCGGGCCGTGGCGACGAGATTTTCGTGCCGTGTAAAGTTCTTTTTATTCTTTGTTTCTTTCCTCCCCTCCGTCTGACGTTCATCTGGGCCGTTGCCGAGCGCGCAGGCAGGCAGGCCAGGCGGGCTCCGCTCTCCTGGCTCCGAAAAATCGATGAATGGATACCCCCCCTTTCTCCCACCCGGCCGTTCCGTGCCTTAATGTTTTGGATGGAGTTTTCTCGTCGGCGCGCGTCCAGCGACCGTGTTTGCGATTTTGTCGAGCGAACCGTTCCACCCTCGCGTCCTTTTTCTCGGAGTCGCCAGCTTTACGACTCTTGTACCGATATGCACGAAAACCTTGTTCGCGACGGCGATACATTCTGTACGAACAGCGTATTCTTTTTGTTTCTTTTCATCCCCCCACCCTCCTCAACTCGGGGGAGGCTCGCTCCGGTTTTGCACTCGCGACAGCTGGCCGTCCGTCCCGGTGGCGAGTCCCTTTGTCGATCCTCGTTCCTTTGTGGTTGCGCGTGTGGGATCGACCGACGAGCAAAATATAAACAAGTAGCGGCAGTAGTACGTGCGCACATCTGACTTGACGTGCGCATCGAGATATCCTCTGCGACATCGCAGGCACGGTAAAGTAGCGCGCTCGGGAGCCAGTCGATACCGGGGAGCGAGACATAGCGGCGCTCTGCTGCCGCCGCTTTTTTTTTTTTTGACGGCTGGCGCGACACTGGCTTCCATCCCGATGAGCTCGCCCGCCTCCGCCGTTTCTCGCGGCGTTGTAACGTCGAGCGCGCCACTAAATAAATCCCTGCCGCTTTCGATTTGACGTTCCGTCAAATTGCGGCCACGCGCAAACGCTCTCCCCGAGTACGCGCGCACGGCTTTTTGTCTCCCCCACTTCTGTGATCCTCGCCCCGCAGTAGTGGCGACGACAGGAGAGCGGCGTCTCACTAGGCCTATCTCGCGCATCGTCGAGTCACTCGCTCGCTGTCAAGACGAGACTCGACTGCAGGTTTCGCTTTTGGGAGTCGTCGGTCTCTCGGCGCGTAGGAAGAGTCGAGACTCTCGTTAATTGAAATGCGAGCATCGTCGTCTTTTGCCCCCCACCGTTCGCGCGATTCTCCGAAGTGACAAAGACCTTCGTAGGAGCGACTTTTTTTTTTTTTTCCTGCTTTTTTTATTGACACGCTTTCTCCGCACCGTGATCCATCGGTTGCGGACCGAACCTGTTACCACTCGAAAGGTTGATGCGCTCGTAACGAACTACGTAACGAAAAACCGTTTCTTAAACTTTTTTTTTTCCTTTCTTCCAATCGGCGGTCGGTGTTTTCCGCCGTTGCAGCACATCGCTGCCGCACCGCTTTTGCAGCGGGCGAGCTGGGTCGTGTTGTTTTCGTCTCTCCAGCACGAATAAGCGCGTGCACTTTTACGATAGAGCGGCTAAGAGAAAGAATAATATCCGAGTCGTGTATGCTGCCGGTGGTGGAAGCGCGGAAGAGAACCGAAAAAACGACGCGAATTGCCGTGAAGTCACGGCGAAGCTCTTTTTTTTTTTTTTATTAATAGCTGCGATACCCCGTCTTCGTGCTGCACGACATTTCGCCGCTCCACACATCACTTACCTCGGTGTGTTTCTATCTCTCCCGCGTTTTTTTTTTTTTAAACTCGGAGTCACGAAGAAATGGAATATCAGGCCGGTATTCACGAATCAACGTTATCCTTATCGTTCGGTTTACTTATCGTAGCCCTTCCCTTAATGCACGTCATAAGCAAAGATAAAGGCAAGATTCACAAACCAACCTCAGTTTTGCCCGGGTTACAATTTTTATTCACTTCAGACTCATTAAAGGCGCAGGAACTTTAATGAAAATAAGATATGTTTACCTAAGTTTCTGTAACTACGTGCGCTACTGGGGCACAAAGATGGTAACAAGGGTAATGGATATCGACAAAATTATTTTTTCAATACTGGCAGATTTTGTTTATCAAGCGCACCGAAGCCACAAAAACGCGAGATGAAAATAAGGTTGGTGAGTGAATACGGGCCTAAGACTGTCCCTGGCCCGATGGCGTACTGCGCTAGCGCATCTGATCGTCGTGTGCACTTTGATGAAAGCCCTCCAACTGCCCGTACGCCCGCTGCCGCTGCTCCTTGCTTGGTCGATAGTTGCTCGTAGCTTCCTTGCTCGCCCTCCCTAATTTTATTTTCCTTGTTTCTTTCTTTCTCCCTCTCCTTATTCCTCCCCGGCGCCTCTTGATTTCCTTTTTGCAGCAGCGCTCGTTTCGCAAGCGCCGCTGTGCCTTCGGGGTTCTTTTATCGCGGGGCTGTGACCGTGCCGCGCTGCGCTGTGTTCTTTTTTTTTTTTTTCTTCTTCTTGTTCTTTCTTTCACAACACAGCGCCGGCTCGACGCTTCTGGCGCAATTTCTTCGTTACCCCGAAACAAAGCTCTGATACGAGTTGACCTCTTTTTTTTCTTTAGCGTATCGGCTTCTCTAATATCCTCCCACACCGTCGCGCACTGCGCTGTGAGAATACGTGCGCGGACAATAAGCGTGACGCCTGTTTTCAAGTTTTCGCGATTTTGATTTGCAAATTTCGCGGTGGCGTAAACTCGGCCGTCCAACCATTCGCACTTCCCTTTTTTTTTTTTGGGTATGTACGGAGCGCTGAACCACGCTGAACTTCGCCTAAAAGATTGTGACACACCCGTTATGGGCAGGGAAGCCAATGACAACGCAGATATTTAGGCGTATGGCAGTGGGCCGCCTGCCATACGTTTGGTTTTGGTAGAGCAGCGTGATGAAACGGGACAAACGTTTCGCGAGCACTGTTTACTCATGGGGGGCGGGCGAATTGGAGGGTGGCCGGCCCTCCGAAATCGTCGCCTGTCTCTCCTTTGCCCAGCCTCCCACCTCCCTCAAGAGCAAGCATTGTCACACCACAAATCAATAATTCCCAGCCCCCCCCCCCATGAAGGAACTCCCTTGTCCGCATGAACCCCCCTCTCCAACTCAAAAAGAACTGGCGCTGCCTCTGTGTTTACCAGCTTGCTTTGTTTTCCCCCATGTGCACTGACAGCAAGAACAATTGCAAGTTTTCTACTGGATAAATACAAATGCGAAAAGCCGCACCAATAATTGCTGTGACAAGCGTGAAGTTGTCACATGCAGAAATCGCTGCATGTGACCAGAGGCCTGCGCACGGGAGGGGTGGGGGGGGAGGAGTCAGTCTGCCCCTACATTGACTTATCGCCTACCCTCCACCCCCCCTCCTGAAGGGGAAAACCTTGCTCACGCTTGTGCATGTGACAGATGTTCAACCTCAAGTGAGGACATTTGAAGGCCTGACCACACGTACGCGTTTCAGCGTCTCAGCGCGTGGCTTTTTGACGCGGCGTCGCGCCCTCTCCCTACCGAGAGAGAGGGCGTGAAGCTTCGTGTAGTCGCGCGCCCTCTCTTTAAATAGGGAGAGGGCGCGACGCCGCGTCATAAAGCGACGCGCTGACACGCTGCAACGCGTACATGTGGTCAGGCCTTTATGGAGTTGACCATTCTTGCTTTACTTGCCTTTGCCACCACACACAAGAAGCCAGTGGCAGGCAAATGAGAAAGGGCAGTGACCGTACCTTGCATGGTCAATGTTTTTAGGCATTGTACACACAATGTTGCTGCAAGGTTCACAGATGCAAAACAAAGACAAACAATGCTGGTAGTGTGACTAGAGTAGCAGCTTCTTTATTGGAATCTTTCATGGTGTGATTTCAAAGCTCTTGGGTGTGATAGCTACCATGTGTTGACTGATGTGTTACACGCTGTGGTAGTACTTTATGTGCTTTGTTGTCTTGCTTAGTCAAGATGCATTTTTGAAATGCAACTTCCTTGAGCCGTCCTCCCGCCTCACACGTGCTGGGTTCCCCAAGCTTATGCTGGTGTTGGTAGCAGAAAAAAATGCACTTTTACTTGTGCACTTCTTTCTGCGAAAATACACAGTTTGTTTGGTTAGATAATGGGCTGTATGTTTACTTTGACACCAACACACTAGGCCGCATCAATGCAACAATTTCTTCTATCTTTTCTGTCTACAATCCTTATTTGTGAATTGTTTTGACTTTAGCATACCTGCCAACTCTCCCGAATTTTGACCTAATCTCCCGATTGTACGAATGCTATCTCGAATCTCCCGAAAAGTGGCCACCACAGCGGAGGTGTTTTGTTTTTTTAATCGCGCGTGTGCGTCAGCCTTTCTTGCTGCAACAGTTGCGGTGCTGCGGAAGAGCACTTGCGCCTACACTTCTAGTTCATTGTAACCATACCGTAGAGAATACCTGCTAAATATATTCTAGGCTCTACAGTACGGCGCATCTGGGCGAAGGCTAGCCGTGAGACGCGCTCGCCACCTGTACCGAAAGAAGGCTAAGGGAAAAGGTACCACAACTTTTGCATCTGTCTGTCTTGGCCCCCCGCATTGTGTACGCTATAGGCCTACGCCGCCTGCCTAGGCGTCAGTTGTGTTCGTTACGTGGATGTGGGGGGTTGCGTGTTTCCCCGAGTTCAGTTGGAAGGTCAGTGGCGGTATCAAAAGCAAAGAAGTAGTTGCAAGTGTTTCTGGATCATACACAGCTGAGTTTCCGTGCTCCTGTGATGTAAGCGTTTCGTATGGCGGCAAGGCCGACAAAGGTGCACATCGCTTCACAAAAGCATCAGAACTATGTTCGTGCTGCGGAAGGGCAGGGCAACATCGGTTCTGCGAAGACAATGCAGTCCGCGCAGAATGCCTATTCACTGGATTTCTTGTGGAACACAACTTGCCGCAGTGATCAACCGTTGTTTCGGAAAATGTTCCCGAAGTGGGAAGACGCGAAGTGGTATACGGTTGCGGACATACGAAAACAACTGCCATCTTTGGGGAAATGGCTGCAGATTCCGAAATCACAATGGTGGATGCTCTGAAACGCCGTGCTTTCGCAATCTCAGTGGACAGAAGAGCAACGACAGCGGGTCGCAAATGTCTCAGTCTCAGTAATTTACAATATGAAACCTCCCTCTCTGCCGCCATCTGCTGCGGTCTCCCGAATTTTCATGCTGCTAGGTTGGCAGGTACGCTTCAGTGTAGATTAGTTACAATTTTTAAATGAAATTTAGTAAATCAGTGTGGTGGCCCAGTTTTAAGTTCAATAGCGCACTCAACTCGGCACAAGAAAACAGGGATGCAAGTTTGTTGTATAATGATCCTTGTGTCGCTGTTGCTCTGCACTGAGCTACATGTGATAATGGCATTAAATATACAGGGTGTTTCAAGAAATGTGTCCACTATTTTTTAAAAATCAGGAAAATGCGGTATTTGCTCGCTGCCGTCCCAGTTGCTTTTTCTGTAGCGGCAGGCATCTTAAGATGGTTGAAGACATGATTTGGGACAGTAATTAACGTTAAATTAATTAACTTTTTAATTAGCGGAGTTAGGTGGTTAAGTCCAATGGGAGAATTGAAGTCCTTCATGCGAAGAACCCATTTCGGCTTTGAGATTTCGAAAAAGCGGCCTGTATTAATGATTGTGGCGTAATGAATTTCAGGCAAATTCAGCGGCCAAACCGAAACCAAAACGCGGAAGAGCGCAACTGCCACATTTGTCTGAGACGTCCACAATGAGTGAACGTCATTATATCAACCATCAATTTACTTCTTGGTGTGAGTGTGTGGGCTGCGCTTGCAGTAGTAGCACGCATGACGCACATACGTTAACGAACGGGGACGCACTGCACCTCTGTAACCGTTGTCTTGAACAGTGACGTCATTCTAGTCGTCTGCTTGTTGCGCTCATCGGTGCTTGGGTTTCGGTTTCGCCATAGAATTTGCCTGAGCTTCATTACGCCACAATAATTAATAGAGGCCGCTTTTTCGAAAGCTCAGGAAGGACTTCAATTCTGCCATTGGACCTGACCACCTAACTCCGCTAATTAAAAAGTTAATTAATTTAAATTTCTCACTGTCCCAAATCATGTCTTCAACCATCTTAAGATGCCTTCCGCTGCAGAAAAAGCAATTGTGAAGACAGCGAGCGAATTCCGCATTTTGCTGATTTTTTAAAAATATGGACACATTTCTTGAAACACCCTGTATACTATCTCATTTGTTGATCAGCTTCGACACTTGTTGGTAAAACCTGTTAGCCAATCATCTCTCACCTTTCACCAGGCAACTGGCCTGTTCATAACGGTTCTGTCCATTAGGTAAGAGTGTTTGCTCCTTCACATTTCATTGTCTATACCTTCCTGAAATTTCTTCTACAGTTGCATTCATGAATAGTTGGAATTTTAGGGCTGTGCCAAAACAGCTGTCCAAGGCCGTAATTATTACTGATCGCTCTGGATGCACAGTTAGCTTGGTTTTTAATATGCTTTCCACGTCTTAATTGATCTGGACTAATGTCAGAATGTGGCTCGTGTGTACTTGGCACGGTGCCAGTGTCTCCATCTTCAGGCTTTCTGGGATGGTCGTACAATAGCCCGATGAGAAGGTGCTTTAAATACCCCACGGCTGATGAGCAGATAGCTTGTCATATTCATAGGTCATAATAGCCTGAATGGTAGTGCTAAGTTGTTCAGCACTACACTCAACTCTGAGTAGTACGGATCTCCATCTTCACGAATCTTGCTTTTGTGCTTCTGACATTTAAACACTGTACAAACTACCAGAGATGATGTGGGACTAAATGAGAAGCTGTTGAGATTGAGCATGGCCAACCAATTTCTGTTGAACAAGTTTGCCCTACGCAAAGCAGTCTGTCTTCCGAGATGCTTCTAAAAGGATATTGAATACCACCACCACATACATAAGATGGTCGACTTCCATGGTGTCTCGTTTCATAGCTCTACAACGAACCAGACATAGAACAGCCGGCACAGATATTGAAACATTCATTATTTGTGAAAGTGAGTTGGTTGCTGTCATGAGTAAGGTTGAAGGTACGGTCCCTGCTGGCGGCAAGTTGTCTTTTTGTCCGCTTTACTTTCTTCGCATCTATGTCACGATTACTATGATACACTTAAAACAATACAGTTAACGTCGCTTATACCTTCTGTGGCTTCATTATCTTCTGGTTTACATTAAGGTTGTGCCAAACAAAGAAAAAGAGCCTTCAAAATTCCCGTCCTTGATTGATTTGTGCAAGGTAATTTTGGCAAAGTTGCAAGCCTTGTAATAGTACAATTGCTTCTTATCACCGTTCCTCGAAAGTTGCATTTTAAAACAAAAACTAGCGTGCACGCTGGTTCTACGCTATATTGAAACAACTCTTAAAAAATACACTTGCTTTGTTCATTTTTGTAAGCCCAGAAAAGTTTTCAGGTTTGCTTTTGAGCCCGACAGTGCACATGTTATTATGACAATAACTTAGCCATGACGCTTTCTTGAAGCAGAAAAAATTTATCACTATACCATTGAAAACCTTGTGCAGTCCTCTACCAATGAATGAAACTTCGGCATGTGGAGAAGCCAAGGGTCATCAATTACCATGACAGAAGCATTGTGCAAAAGGTCTAGTGTACATGAATGGAACAAAAGCTTGAATGATAGCTTCTAGTTGCTCTGGTGATTAATTAAATAGTCCTTTTGTCTGTTCAGGGATCATTTTGAAGGATGTCTAGAGAAAGTTGGTGCCACCTTCATTTTGCTTGACGCAGAAGTACGTGATCTGGGTTACTTGTACCCTAAGCTGATTAAAATATATACAAGTCCCCCCCGAGTTGCTGTAAATATGTTTTTTTTTTTCAAGCTCCTAAGATGACATAATAAATGCCACTAACTGCTGTATATCAAGGTTCTTCTGCTCCAAAATTTGGTCCCAATTCAATTTCAGCAATTTCACCCTTGCAAATGGCCTGAGCGCTATTGGCATGACATAGCATTCTTGATAGGAAAGTATCAAGCTTAGAGAGCTTCAGAAAAAAATGCAAGTAATCCGGGTGACGGATTTTTGCGTGACAGAAATGCTCCCCGAAGGGTGCAGCTGTATTTGGAGTACTTGAAAAAAGAGGGTGAGTTTATGGTGTCAGTCCCACAGCAATAATTGTCATATGTCATGCTTACCTTTCCTTGCGTTATCATTGTGAACACAACGGCATGTGCGCACTATCAGCGTGACATAGCATTCTTGATCGGAAGGTAGTGAGTGCTGAGTTTTCTAAGTTTTCTAGAAGAAAGTGCAGGCGAGCCAGATGACTATTTTTGTGAAACAGAAAGACACGCACCCTAAATGCACCTTTTCTTTTTAGAATGTATATAAAACCTGTTTAACGAGTAGTGAGAGGCAGTGGCATGTTGGGGGGAGCGGCGATGGATTTCAGAGCATAGCATTGCTACATCATATTCCCAAAACATTAAGATGGCTTGGAATGTCGGTGACATGGCAAGCACTGCCACGGCAGCGGACTTGTATCTTTGCTTTAAAGCACTTTTTTGCACTTATCAGTAATTTACCGCGAGTTATCAAAATGCCTTGCTGGGACACAGCGGTTCGGGCAAACCTGCCGGCCTGCATGCTTTTTAGGTTTTCAAAGCCGCCCTTGCAACACTTCTTCAACATGGTGTCAGAAAACGCTACCGATCCGTTGTCGAGGCTCATGAGAACAGAGAGCATGGGAGCCAAACGTGTGCAGCATGGGGCCTTGAATTTACCATTAATTCTCAAAGTCGGCTGGAAATCGCTTGCTCTTTTTTCTACAAATGGTGCCACATACTGGCATCTGGCAGTGACTGTGCCATATACCCAAATTCACAGCCATTGGCTGATTTAAACGTCGTAAGCTGCATAGTTACCGTGGCTGCCGCTGGAGGCCGCCGCGTGCGCGCTCACAATCGCACTGTAACCAGGGCTGGGCAGTATCGCCATACAAAAGTATTGCGATAGTATCTTAGAGATACTTTGGGGTATCTGTATGTCTTAGCAAAACGCATTTGTAAAATGTATTTGTATCTCAGTAGTGAAATACTTTAAAAATGTATTGATTATATCGCGAATACTGTGCAGCACACTAGGTATCTCGTTACTTTTTACAGCGAAAGCTGTTATGAGATCACAACAAGGGCCGTTCTTGCGCCGTAGTTGTCCGCCACCGCCGGTGTCCGTAACCACTATTGCGCGAAATAAGAAAAAAAAAACTGAATAAATAAAAAGTACCTAGGACAGAATGGGAATCGAACCTAGGCCCTCTGCGTGGCAGCCCAGTACTCTACGACTGAGCTGCGCCGGTGCTTGAAGCTGCGTTGCAAACTGACCCTATGCAGGCTTGATGCCGGGTAAGGAATTGTGTGAACATGTGTAATAAAGCGTTTTAGAACAGTAAAGTAACAACCAGGTGTTACACGATGTGAATTGCCTAATGAGTGGGTCGTTCAATGCTTCAACCCATTACAAAATCCTCGGGCATAATTCTTCATCGTCAGCCACAGCATCAACAAAGTGCACATAATGCGTTACAAGTGTGTAGTGGGTACCACGCTTTTCCGAAGAATGCCGAATAATGGCACAGTGGATGCTTCATTACTACACAAAAGTTTTGTACACAGTGCACTTGCAGCAGCAAGCTTAGACCAGCAAAGCCTGATGACATGCAACACATTATTTGGATTACACACAAGGAGACTTAATTGAGGGGTCCAGTTTACGATATACACAATCACATCCCCTTCAGCACGAATTGTGATAGGCTGTCTGAAAATGCGTCAAACTTGTGCAACATCATTCGAAGGCACTCTACATTCCCCAAGAAAGAAAATCAGATATGTTTTGTGTGAATTTTGGTAATGAATTTTAATTAGCATGCCAATCAAATATCTATTCTGCACTCACTTAGGTTTAATTGTTGCCTAGAAAGAATGAAATGTAAGGGTCAAAGTGTAAATGCTCTTTTCAAGCAAAGAAAAATAAGTGCTCTTCACCTTGGTTCTGGAACGCGGCACGTGGAACGATAGTTGAACATGGTAGTGTCTCCAGCAAAGTGATCCTCTGCAGCAAATATGCGGCCCAGTAAAGTTTATTGAGTGCTTGTTGTCCATTTGGGAAGCTTGCACAAATGGGCACACGGTGTTTCAAGCCATTTGAAGAAACGCGTGAAGCGCCTCCACAGTTGATATGTACAATTGTACACCATACCGCTGAAGGGGATGTGAAGCCAACAGGTAATGAAGCCAAGGAAAACAGGGGATGTTATTAAAGGGACCCTGAAACGGTTTTGACGATTTTGTACAAACACATTGGGCCAGTAGACCAAGTCCTAAGGCTCATTTACAGACTAATTTAAGCTCTCTGCTTACACTGTGTAATTAATTACAACGCTATAAAGCTGCGAATCGCTGCAGATCACTGCGGCTCAGCCCAACGCGTTTTCAACCGCCCCTTGCCAGTACGACATGCAGTGTGGGCACGACGTCATTGGGGCTGCTGGCGACGTCACTGGGGCTGTGGTGTGCGCGCACGAAAAATTGGCCGGTAGGGTGGCGGCACCTGTCGGAGCAGATAGCAACCACTCCGCGATGTCTATGTTGCCAGACGGCGTGCGTGCTGCCGGGCGCACTGGGCTATGGTCTCCGAGATGCACGCAACCTGTCGGCGTGCAATCTCGGAGGTGATCACTGGGCGAAGCTCAAATCGTCGAGTGTGCTCACGTGAGCTCTGCGATCGCCAGCGATGCCAGCGTGTCTCATGAGTTGAGGAGGCAAGGCAGGGGTGAGAAGGAGGGTATGATATAATTGTCCGTAGCCGCCTTGGTACACGGCGTGCCGCTAAATTTGTGGTGCCAATGGTTCGATGATGCTCTAGTCTAAACGCTGACAAAGCTTCAAATAACCGTTTCAGGGTCCCTTTAATGGTTTTGCGAGCCTAAGGAGCAAAGCTTCTTAGGCTCGCACGATGTTCGTTGTCGATGTCGTGTCGACGTCGTAGGTCCCCGTCAGAACGTCATTGAATGCTTTCAACCGCTTACAAAAAGCTCAGCCATAATTCTTCGTCATCAGCCATAGCATCAACAAAGTGCACATTAATGCCTTACAGGTGCGTAGCAGGTACCGCGCTTCTTCAAAGAACGAATAATGGCGTAGTGAGTGCTTCCCTATTTCACATAAATTATGATTTATGGCGTAGTGGGTGCCATGCAAGTGAAGCTGCAGTAGTTGCCCCAAGAGTGTTTCAAAAACTCTAGAAAAGCTGCTCTTCCAGCTTTTGCTGTGACTGTGCTGCGCGTTCGGCGCAGGCCTGGCATCTTTTTTAAAAAGCCCACAAAAGCAAAAGTTTATTCAATTTTCTCATTCCTAAAAATATTTTTAATTATAATTAGTCTTTTAAGTATAAAGGGAAAGCATTAAGATAACTTTAGTTATATCGTACAGTGGAAGCTGGAACTACATGAAGAAAAGCCTGTTGCTGATTTTGGCTACCTCACGAGCGCATCTATGACCTTGCTTGAAGCTGTTACTCCGCAGCATTCTTTCACAGTCGGAAGACTTCCAAGTTATGAAAGCCAAACGACCAATGATACTTTTTTGCGAAACCTGGCACAGTATTTGTTAAATCGTGAAATAAACATAAATGCACTTATGTGCAAGTGTTCGTACGTGTTTGGGGACGGAAAAAGATGGAAAAAATTTGGCAGATCTCACGCCTTATGGGAGTCAGTTTCATGCAAAACAGACCGCGAGTAGTTCTATGTTGCATTATTTGGCTTTGAGCCAAGCGTTATGAGGTGGATCGACGTGATTTTTGCGCGTGTAGTAGTTGTGTGCACATTGTGGACTTACCATGCACGTCGACACTGGCATTTGAAGGGTAAATTATGGTCTGTCGGAACTTCACATGCACATACGTCAGTATTATTGAAACGGATTTCACTTTACGGTGCGATGATGTGAACATCATACGTAACAATCGTTAGCTTATTCCTTCGGGTTCGTGCAATGCTTGAATATAGCTTGCTGAATCATAGGAATACAAATGTAATGTTTATTAGACTGCTATAAAAGCGGAGCCAACACAGGAACCACAGACATTATCCTGTCATGATGCCTGTATCGTAGGAGTACATATGAAGTGTTTATTGTTTTGTTATAAAATTACATAACCAGCACCACAACTACAATTGACATTTCACCGACGTTATGCCTGCCTAGGGTGTTTTTCCAAAGCAGTTTCTAGACCTGCTGTGGCTCTGTGGTACAGTACCTGACTGCCACATAGAATGCTTGGGTTCGATTCCTGCTGGGATCCTAAGTTTTATTTATGCATTCATCGGGTCCACGTTGCCGATGTCCGTTTTTCTTAATGCTCTTGCATTTAAATTACCGATGTCTTTCTTGATGTTCCTGGGTGGATATAAACTGTCAATCACCTGTGGCGTATACCCGTATGCCGCTTCCCGTGGTAAATGGGTATGTGCCACATGTCTGGAGGAAAGGGTTTGACCAAAAAAAAAAAGTGGCCTCTGGTGATTTTTGGGGACTCGTGAAGTTCTCCCAAATTCACATGCACTCTCTGGAAGTCCACTGCGGAAATTTAGCATTGGTAAGCAGCGGCAAGTAGCTTGTATTAAAATATATTCGTCTTCTTACACTGTGAGTTTGTGCAGCTGAAACTGCTTTCATCAACACAATCTCTATGGCTGAAGATATAATTTCACATTATTTAGCTGCATTTTTGCTTCTGCAAGTTAATCTTTCATCCAAACAACACGGCAGTAGCCCATTCGTCTGTAGTAATTTGGCATAACAGCAGTTATGCACAGAAGTTAGGCATTGTCTAATTGCACACTTTCACCTGTGGTGGGACAAACTTCTGTTGGGAAGTATTCCAAATGCATGCACAAGAAGAAATATGCCGCAATCATGACATCACACTCATTCGAGGCCATGCTCTTCTTTCGCCGTGAAAAATCTTTGATATTTGGGGACGGCAAAGGGTGTATGAAAAATGAAACAAAATCAAACTGCTGTAGATTTGTGACACTCCAAAGCAACTGCACCCATTACAGGCAGTGCAGGTTAGCAAGCGAGTTTTCACACATTCTGTAAGCTCTGGCTGTCTGTTCTGCCACCGCCTGAGACCGTCGTGGGTAAACGGAGGAAAGAGAGGAATATCTATCGTGGGCGAAGTAGCTCTATCGATTTATCGTTGCGTCTTTAGTCTAGCGCCTTCTTACTATGCAGTCTTCTTTGACCTTTATGGATGATGTGGATTGCTACATCTTTACTGGGTGACAGCCTAAGAAATCCGGTGTGAAACTCTGCCCACGAGACTTGTTTTTGCATACTTTTTCTGTCGCAACACCAAAGCGTAGTTTCAGAGAGACTGCATTCGTGATGGACATTCAGTTCCGCCACAAGCTCGCAAAAGTTGGGGAGAACAAGTGGCTGTTGCATGTACACAAGGTCACCCAGTTGGAAAGGCACTGGGCTTGTCATTGCACTAAGTAGTTGCCAATTCACTGAGGCTGCATGCTGGGCACTCTTACACACAGTTCGTCAAAGCATGTTGTAGTTACATGCAGGTACAGGGTTGGTCAAAAATTCCCAGGCCGTCCCGCCCGGTCGAAGGAGCTGACCTTGATCAAAAAGCGAGAAATAAACACAGTGCATCATGTCCCCTCACTGTTTGCTCTTTGAATTTTAACTACAGTGCAGCGCTGTTTATTCCACTATGTTCCAGCTAGCCTCAACACAAGCTTTTGTGTATACATTTCGGCCTCCGACCATTTTCGTATGCAGCAAATTGGCCTCTGCAGTGGCTCTCTCAGCCACCGCAGTGGCTGAGAGAGCCACTGCAGTGCCAATGGAAAGTTAGACACGCGATATTGTTCTCCAGGAAGCTGAAAAGCTACGGTAATGTATACTGTCACGTGGTCGTGACATCGACAAAGGCAACAGTCGGCGTGTCAAAGAAGAAACTGTTTATTTGGCCGAACTTGTGGCCGTGAAACGTAAAGTCAGATTACAACAATACACACTGGCAAGATAGCGGCGAACGGAGCGTCGGCCGTCGATCAACTGATCATCGTTGGAACGCGACAGTTTTTATAGATCACGCGTCGAACATTCTAGCCTTATCTCTGGTCCGTCGCGCAAGCTCTCGAATAATCTTGGGTGTTCGCGTCTTGCGCGCAATCTTAACAAAATGATCTACTACAATCGTGAACCTTCTCGAACACTGCAGGAACCTTCTCGAACACTGCAGGTTCAGTCTTTGTGGGTGTAAACCGAATACGAAAACCTGAAATAAACGAGCTTGACAATACAGTGTCTGGTTGAATGTGGTTGCAAGCATGATGCATCAGTTTCCGGAACATTGCCACCTCACTACACGCTGCACATTATTTGGAGAGCGAACAGTGAGGAAACACGATGCATCATGTTCATTCCTCGCTTTCTCATCAAGGAGTGCAAGAAAGGGATGACCCCCCCCCTCCATGCACACACTCAATGCCAGCGTGTGTGCCAAGGTGTGATTGTGATGGCAGCGTCCCCAGAGCAGTGAGCTGCTGCTCCTCTGCCAGGCGGCGTGGCCTAGGAACTTTTGACCAACCCTGTCCACTTATCATGTCCTTCATCACTGCGGTAACACCATACATAAGTAAAACAAAAAGTTGGGCGAGTATGTGTTGGTACATGATAACTAAGCGGTGCGCCAAATACACAAAGCACACAAGAAAAAGGACACGGGACGACCATACATAAGGCATCACATGTTCACATAATGCCAGTTTGCCTTTTGGCAAGTAAAGCACCACATTAGTGCCAAGCAGGGACCCATATATTTTAGGTTGCTGTTTATTCCTTAAAATCTCTCATTGAAATTTCAGTACATTCCGCCAGTTTATTTGTAAATTGAGACATGCGGTTTTAATAAAATCGGGCATAGCCAACTTGTGAGAAGTGGATGGTAAATGTTGCACTCTTATTTGACCTAAAGGACAACTAAATGGCTTCCTTTTTGCACACATGCCTGCTACCTTTTATGAGATTTTGAAGAAACTATCATTTTTTAGGACTTGCTGCCAACTGTAATGACAAGAGCAATTTTTCGTTCAAGTTAAAAGCAAACCTTACTTGGAGAATAGACTGGTATAGTCACTACATTAATATTTTTGCAGACTTCCTTATTCAGACTTACCAGCAAAACTTCTACCATTCCACTGAACCAGTGGGGTATCTGAAATTTTTGGTGCCATCAGGGAATATTTTTGTAAACTGTGAATATCTTTATTTTTTTCCTGCTTCAGATAACTCTGGCTGCAACCTAGAGCAGCATATCTGTTCATACGTTTCTGCTGTACACTGTCTGCAAAATGTTCTAAATAAAGTAAGACCGTTGCCTAGTTAGCTGCATATACTGATGGACAGCAGTACCATGGATGTTGACAGAAGTTTTGGCGTGCCAAGAAAATGTGCAACGTTTTCTGTATTGCTAAACATTTCTTTTGCATTCGTAGGGCTGTTGCCCATTGAAATGTGTTCTAGACTTGATTTAGAGTTAGAGCTTTGTTAGTCAGCAGAGGTCGAACGAGGAATATGTTCTCGCTAAAAGCACCACTTCAACTAAAGAACTTGCCTCTTTGTCGCAGCAGGGTCTCTTAAAAGAAATCTTTCACATTTCTTTTTGGCATAGACTAGTATTTCAGAGTTTCAAGAATCTTAACATTGGCAGGTTTGTGTGTATCATGGTCGATGCAGGTCAGTTCTATGTGTGCTTGCCATTGCTAAATTGGTTGTCCTGTGTCATGCTTTGCAGGCCGACGGTTGGCATAAGTTGAGAGGGCATTCTGACGAGAACTCGACTGGCAAGCCTCTGGCCATCACAGACGGCCGTTCGCCGCCCCCCACCTTTCCCCACGGGAGCGACTGATGTGTCTGGTGAGTTTTCCTCTCTTTTCCTTTTTCGTTTTGCACCACTGACATCTGTGTTAGTGGACAGTTTGCTACTTGATATTCCACCTCAACTTAGGGAAGGGCATATCAGTGCTTCTGCTAGAGTGAAACAGTTGCCGAACTTGTGGGATCTTAGCAGTTCTTTGGAAAAAAAGGATATAGCACACATAGGTGCAGAAATCAAAGGGATACATTGCTACTGTGGGCCATCCAGATGAAATACATAACACAAGGAAACTGCTTGACAGTCGACTTGGTTAAAGAAACAGGACGGCCCTGACATATAAAGTGAACTAAATCGCTCGCAGGTTCAGTCCCAATAGTGAAAGCACATTCAAGCAGTTGTGTTCGACTATGATGTATTTTCAACAAGTTAGTCTCATGAACAGCAGCCTTGAATGTGCAGCTGTACCCCATTTGCTTACGTTACAGAGGGCGAAAAGATCCTACATTCTCATATATTCCCCCCACTGTCAGTATACATGTCCCATGGGGCACCAGAGTCTAGCATCTCCCCACAGGGATCGCAGAGTCATATTCACTTATAGCTGTCGAGTTGAGTGTGAAAATAAAACCATTCCTGTTCATAGAATCTCAAAGGAAGCACTTTTGTCTTATTCTTTTGCTGTGACAGCCTGGTTCACCCCATGGACTCAAGGAGATTAGAGCCAGGGCCTGTATGTGATTATTATTATGCATTCGCAAGTAGTACGAATGGGAGAACCCGAATTGTATCTAGAGGGGCACTCCCACATACATTCGAAGTTTTACAAACACATTGATTCCCTCCTCACTTGCGAATAAGTGGCCCATAGCTAAAGATGGGTGCCGAAAAACGCATTTATTTTGACATTAAAGTCTCAAACTGCTGGGCCCAGTGTCACCTGCGTTTTCAGGACAATTGGACAATGCAACATTGTTAGGATACATCTGAGGGTTCGCTCGTAAAAGGATCAGAGTGCTGGCTCTGCTTGCATGTTTAATGCAGTGATCAATGTAGAAGAGTTGACTCCTGTATATTCACACCACGACTGGGTACTGAGGCTGAAAGTGATTACTTGCCAAAAGTAGATCAATGTTCAGTGTTAGGGGCCTCATCAAACTCAAGAAGATGGCAGCTTCAACAATTCATGTCACTACTCTGCAGAGCTGCAATTACTGATGTGCAAGTTATGGTCTGATATGTTACCACATGTCAGATATTGTTCGTGTCAAACATTGTCTGACTGAGCACCTTTGAGTGCGTCCCGTATGTTCAGCCGCTGCAGCCTCTTAGATGAAATTTGAGCATTGCCATTCACATTAAATTATGTGCACACATTTATTGCAAGTATGCTGACTTGCATAGTGATATCGTAACACCATGATTCATAGTTCATTCACAATCCTTGTAAAAAATATCAGTTTTACACGTTCTCAGAGATTGGCTTATTTCTGCAAGATTCCTTCATATCATACTGTGTCAACGTGGCCAGCAAAAATCGGTGATAAATCCTTGTGAGATAACACATGGTAGCTTTTTAAGCAGCATTGAAATTTGATGACTAGTTCACTAGCAGTAAGCAGACTTGTCAGATGCGTGTAAGCAGTTTCAAACCAAGTGTGTGATGTTTCCTATCGGGGCACTTTAGTTAACGGGTCCAGTAATGCAGAGGATGCTGTTCTCACAAGAACTGTGCTGTGCCTCCTTTCCATACTTCTGTGCTCTTGTGAGGTAGTTCACTCGCTTGTTGCACAGGCAAGAGCAGTAGGGTGACCCAGTGGCTCAAAGCTAATCAATATGCTTCAGTTTCTTAAGAGCCCTATAACAGTTAGGAAGCACCTATTTTTTATTTGTGGTTTGCATAGACTGACGGTTAGGGGATAATTTTAGCAAAGGTCTAAGCACCGATATCAAATGATTTAAGTATTTTAATCACGCAATAAAGTCACTACGTCACTGCCGACCGTATCAGCATGAAGTGGCGCTCGCCAGAACTCCTTGCAAGCGGAAATGACGACGCAGGGCGCAGCCCTGTGATTAAATAAATGTAACGTTAGAAGTGATCATAGCGTGACATGAAAAGTGAGATTACTCATGTGTTTCATTTTTCTTTTCTGTGCTTTTTCATCGAACCCCAAGTAGACGCCGTCGCAACAAAAAAAAAAATCACTATGACTACAGAGCATGACAGATGCGCTGGTTACCATTTCGCCTCTGGATTTTTTGCTTCCGCGGGTCGGATGTTCATACGAAAGGCTTCTCTCTCTTCCCTCTTCTTTCTTCTATGCGTTTGTGAGCTGCCTCTTTCTGCATGTGCGGTGGGCTCTTAATAGTTGTTGAAGCAGTGCAAGTAATTCCCTTCATTGAATAGATGTCTCTGCACCCCTGTAGCTTTGTCTGGTGGCTCACTGAACAACCCCCCTAAGGGGCAGTTCCACAAATTCGCTTCTCGGAAGTAGAGGTGGGAGTGACATGGAATGTTGTTGTAAGGAACAGCAACACAATACCTCGCTTCGAAACAGTAGCGCCGTCTCAAGTTCCAACAAGTCAGGCGTCGGGCACCATGTTACTATGGCAACGATGTCAACAATATGTTGGAAAGGACAAGCAAGCAACAATGGTGTGCAAGCTTTTGCTACGTAGGCGCTCCCAGCTCATTTATTCGGGGGCTCCATCCAACATCACAGGGCGAGTGAAATGTGGTCATGTGACCCCACGAAAATCAAGTTGAGGGTAGCATTATTTTTTTCTTGTATTGAATTTTCTAAATCTAATAACTTCGGACTGTGTACTGCTATTGCTACCGTTCTTGCTGCACTAATCTGTCCGTACTGCAGTCTACGGAACCCACTAGTAAAAAATGAGGGGTTGAATAGTGTTGGAAGACCCCTTTAATATATTTGCCAGTTGGAGATAATGTGACCTTGTTAAGTGCCCGAGAACCCCCCTTGCATGTATAGTTGATAATGTACGAGACGAAATCTGAAACTAATTCTATGACAACTTTCATTTATCGTCAGTTTTACCTCGCATGCACTGTCGCCATTCTGAGATCGCAGTGCAGTGCATGAGTAAGGCAAAGATGGGGCTTGATTGGCAGAGGAGGTAAAATCACATGAGGTGATCCCTGGCACATGTACACGTATTTCGTTATAGAGATATTTGCTGCCGCATTCTTGGCCTGTCAAAGGATGTTGCGGGGCTCAGCAAACACGCATCACTCACTGCGACATGCACACACCTCTCTGCTCTGTGCTCTCAGATGTGCTGGTCAATGAGGATGAGCAGCAACAGGGGCCGGTGCGGCTGCCCGAGAGCTCGCCTCCTCCCAACCTACCTCCCAACCTGGTGGTCACCCGCGGAGGTGGCAGGTTCGCGGCGCCTCCGTCCCTGGCTCCTCAGCAGCTGGGCGGCGCACCTCTTCCACCGCAGCAGCAGTCGCCACAACAGCCACAGCAGCCCCCCACTGGGCTCCGCTCTGGTCGCGCCCGTGCCCAACAACTCGCTCGTCCCGTGCGCCAACTCCCTGTTGCCGGTGGCCCCCCAACAGTGTCGCCGTCACGACCGCCAACAATGCGGCGGCGCTGGCGGTGGCACAGCAGCCCGCGGCGGGTCCTCCCGCCGCAGCGGCAGCGGCCTCCAACAACATCTTGCAGACGGACCTGACGGCGCTGGTCATTTCGCACCTGCGCACCATCGGCACGCCCGTATACACCAAGGACATGGTCAAGGCCCTGGGCCTGAAGCACAAGCGCGAGGTGAACCCCATCCTGTACCGGCTCCAAGACCGGGGCGTGCTCACCAAGGTGTGGGACACGCCGCCGGCCTGGACTCTCGTGCCGGGCAGCTACGGCGACCTGGAAAGGAACAACCTCTTCGCGGCCGCCGCAGCAGCTGCAGCCGCCAGCAAGCAGCAGGCGTCGCCCCGCGACGCAGGCGCTCCGCCGGACTTTGGCGGCGACGATGAAAACGCGGTCGCCGCCGGGCCCAACGGGGTAGGCGGTCCGCGGGGAGGGCCCAAGGGACCCCCGAAACCTGCCAGGCAGCCCCTTCCCCCCCACGAACTGCTGCGGCTGAGCAACACCTTCGCGCAGATGATGATGCAGCAACAGGCCGCCGCTGCGGCGGCTGGCATTGCGGCGGCCAATGGCGGGGTCATGCCACCGCAGGCTACGCCAGCCTCCGTGGCGGCCGCGGCAGCCAACCTCAAGATCACCCAGTCTGTGGTGTCGCAGTCGCTAGAGGTTAGCTACGGGCAGCAACAGCAGCAGCAGCAGCAGAGCAGCAACGGCAGCGATGCCGGTACCAACGGGCCCACGCGGGAAGAGGCACCCGCGGCCGCGCCCACACCGGCACCGCCATCCAATCCACCGGGGCCTCAGAGCATCTCCAAGTTCCCCAGCTATGCGTCCCTGACCAAGAACCCCGTGAGCGCGTTCCACGAGTTTGGCCAGATGCAGCATGTCGAGGCCAAGATTGACATCGTGGCGACGGATGGCCCGCCCCACAACCCAAGGTATGTGGCATGTCTTGTATCATACCTTCCAACTCCCCCAATGTGCCTGGCAGACTCCTGAATTTTGAACAGTCCTCTCGATTATAAGGGCATGGCCACAAATCTTAAAGAAAATGTCCAAAACCAGTCCTCTAAAACAAAACAATGAAAGGCAACAGTTTCAGCGCTTTACTGGCCTTCATCTGCCATGTGTGGAATGCTTCTTAAGTAACTTTCGCTGCAATACACTGCTGCATGCGAAAAAAAAAGTGTACTAAGATTGGGAAGGGCTACTAGCTGTCATGGGCCACAGCACATTTTGTCCCTTAAATAATGCATTCAGGCACCACACTATAATGTCTGCCATTATGAACCCTGATGTCTAAAAACATTACTGGCAGTTGGAGCATTACTGGCATTCAGAGCAGTCTGTGACATTGCTGTGTGACCCTGAGATAAATAAATTAAATACACATGCCAGTTCGCTTATTGTGGTTTTATCGTGTGGCTAATCTGCGGTGGAGGCAAAGGTTAATAAGCACGCTGAAGTGGCTGATGGTTTCATGATTGTAGTCCTCCTACACTCGTGGGATTGTAAGTAGAATTCTCAGTGTCAGAAGCGCTTTGGAGCAATAAGGAATGCATAGAACACCGTTATCTGCGCTTTTTGATGTGAGATCTGCTCATATTGTGACGTGTTCATGGTGTTCATGATGGTGAAGAAGACAGCACTCGTGCTATTTAAGATAGAACTCTATTTGGATGAACTTGTGCCTAGGAAACGAGGTCAATGTACAAGCAATAGAGGCTGTACACTCATAGCGACGATCACAGTCGTCGGCCAGTGGTAATCTGATCAGCAGTAAAGCACATCGGTCTTTTATATCTGCTGCATCAAATATTCCAGTGTTATCATTGGTGGCTGGGTTAGTTCCAGAAGAAAGTCGTATCGTTTGCGTGCGGTGCACAGTCTTATCAGAAGGTTCTAAAATAATGGGGAAGGTTCCCAGACACTCGGGCATGGTTTGCGTAAGGCAATGGCTGTACGTTTAACAGAATGATTACATAAAAATGTAAAAAAGAAGTGCGCATGGCAATATTTGCCTGTGCACGCGCAACACCATTAACTGGAAAGCGAACATTTACGGGACTGTACACAACTGATAAAACTGCAAGCTTCGTGCACTTGAAAAGTCTAGGAATAGGCTAGTTGTTCCATCATGGATGGAAACATTTTAGTGCAGACAAGATGAGGAAAGAAGTAAAACAGAAACATGTTTTCGTTCTGCCTTCATCTTGCTTATGCTGAAACACGTTTGTGTTTAGTACATTGCTAAACCTGTCGGTGCACCATGTTTCAGGTGGAACTAGGACTGTTTCCAGTATGAAATAGTAATGGTCACACATAGTGCATGTCTGCGGCATCACTTTTATGTCGTTGTGTCTCCACCGTGCCTTCAACTCTTGCTAGCACTGTAACCGGCAGCTATGCTGCATCTTTGGGATGATGTGTATATCGAGGCATCTTAAAACACTCTGCTACAACAACATAATCAACCCATTGATCGAAGTATCTTGTACGTCAGCCATCAGCCAATGCCTCCTGGGAAAAAAAAACTATGCCTGGGATATGAGCCGCAAAAGCGCTTCCCAACCCTTTCAGTTATCCTCTTTTTCACTCGGTACAGTCGCTAGAGCTTCTCGCAGCGACTTCTTGCAACCTGCAGCGGTGCCGCTGGTAACTCGAGCAGACGACGTGTCGGCAGAAAGAATGCCAGTGTTGTTTAAACCAACGGAAAATTTGATCAAACTAGACCACGACGAAACGAATCTCGAACATGCCAGCGATGCAACGTCGTAAACGAGTTGAAAACGATGCTGTGCAGATAAACAGACATCGACAGAAATAAACGCATGAGGCAATGTGCTACAACGTCCGTTATTGGAGAGCTGTTTTGCCTTGATATCATGCATTCATGAAAAAAAGTGATGGGTTATTGAGCCGTGTGTTCTTATTGCCTACTAATGCAGTTTTGCTGCATGCCCAAATGCTCTTCGAGCCTTAGAAAAAAAGTTGCATGCTTGGCTTTCCACGAGATACCTTCGGGCAAGCAGTTTGTGTGACCAGTGGCTCAAGGCGATTTCGAGAAATGACTGGGTGCGAACGAGTAACCCCTGTAGTGTGCAGTAACAGGTAACTGACAGGAACACTGCCGCAGGAAAATGACTGGCGTTTGTTAGACTGGCGCTCCTCCAGCTCACGCCACGAACGCGCAATCAAACGCCCGCACAAAGCAGCCAGCTGCGCTGCTCCACCGACATAACGTTGCCGACACTGTCGCTCTCGCTGGCGCCTGTGGTACAGTCGCTAGCACCACCACACGGCGCCTGCTTGAAACGCGCGGCAGCGTGCCTCTAATGGCAAAGCTAGCAGCGTCCCAGGCATAGTTTTTTTACTAGGAGGCGTTGTCAGGACACAAGGCCAAAGTAGCTTTGGTGCTTCATGTCACTGGGGCATTAGTGATGCTTTTGCAGACAGCGAGCTGTCAAATCTGAAAAGTGCTGCGCGCTACCAAACGAGCCCGTTTGAAGCTGAGCCCTTTGTCGCTTTTTTCTTTCTTTCTTTTGGCAGGTTCAAAGCAGTTGCATTTCTGGACAAGAAACCTGTGGCCGAGGCCTGGGACAAGACCAAGAAGGAGGCTAAGCACCAGGCTGCCGAACTCGCCTTCCGCAAGCTGGTGGCGAGTGGCGCCCTCGCCTCCGACGTCCCCTCCCCAGAGGTGACTGACGTTCCTCTTCTGCTCATGTCCTGTTTTCCTCGTCCTTGTCTTTGTGTTTTTAGCGCAGTTTTAGTCCTCAATTATGAATTTAAACCAACTAGCCCGACTCGGTGCTCTACTCCTCTTCTTGTGTTTTCCTTCTCGTCTGCCAGTAAAGGAGGCCGCCCCTCCTTAAATTTGCATGCAACAGCACTTTGCATTCAACTGAAAACATGTGCAGAGAACTGGCACGAATTGTTTTGAGTAGTCCTCTTACATTACAATTCACAAAAAAGGCACCACTCGTACACACACACAGAGAGCAAAAATGTCTCCCTGTTAGCGCTGATTTGAGTTGTCAATTCACCAAAGGTTCAAAAGGAAGTGAGTGAAAAGCAAAGTGTGACACAAGCATTTTTGTGTGCGCACTACAGCACATCGCTGTAGTGCGCACACAGAAAAGCTATGACCCTGTAATCCAAGCAGTCATGTCGTAAACACGAAAATATGCAGTGTGGCGGAAGTCACGAAATGTTTCTGTGTTCACCGCTAATAAAACAGTCAGGAATATTGTCGGTGCTCGTGCACAGAAGCCGCATTAGTGCAAAGGCCCATTGCGAAGCAAACTAGAATTCTACTGAACTCAATTAACTCATCAACGATAAATACAGCTTCAATCAATGTGAAGACAAGGCTTTTTTTTTTTTTATACAGTTCTGATGTTACGCACGGGGTGAGTTACACAATTAACGTAATTGTTAACAAACATTGCAAAGTTGGATTTAATTGTGTCTTGCATTTTTTCTCATAGAAGTATTTCCAGCAGCTCACAAAACTCAGTTGAGAACGCGGTACATATTTTATTTTGCATTGCTCAACACTTATAAAACAAATTTTTTCCAGCTGTTTAGCATATATTTTGTGGCGCACTGAATGCCAACTTAGCAATCAAAACCCTGTGTGGGCTGTTGTTGCCTGTCTTATAGAATGGGAAGTGCCAGTATGTTTTGTTGACTGCCAACGATGGGCTGTTCTTGCCATCTTTATGCAACCGCGTTGGCAGCAGTATTTCATTGTTGTCATCCTTACAAGATGGCTGTGCCAATATTCTATGGTTGGCTGGAAATGATGGTACCGTCCTTATACCATGGTGGTGCCAATGTTTGTTGGCTGGCTACGATAGGCTTTTGTTGTCGTCCTTGTACCATGGCGGTACCTATATTGTGTATTTACGCTGGCCACGATGGACCATTGTTGGCGTCCTCATAAGGCTGGCTTTGCCAACGTTGGTTTTGTAATGGCTTGCCTACTTCATAGGGTCGTTTGCCAATGTATAAACAATATTGGCCCAACTCTATGTGCTGCCTGGGACTGTCCTTGACCGTAAAGAGGGCGACATGTGTTTTGTTCTTCGTAGACATGAAATGCTGTGTAAGCTAGCCGAGCTTGATGTCTGACACGTCACTGACCTGCTTGTCGTCTCTGTTCCTCTGATGCAGACGGACATCCTGAGCAGTCAGGATGAGAGCATCCCCATGTTTGATATTATTGCTGCCCTCAGTCACCGCGAGTTCAGCCAGAAAGTGCTGGAGGTGCCCGAGTACGTGGGCGGCCGCAAAGTGCTCGCCGCCCTCGTCATGAAGACCGGACCCACCGACCGGGGCACCGTGGTCTGCTTCGGCACAGGTGCGTTGCTCCATCCTTTGCCGCAAGCGGGAGTCTGGTGCACTCGGGGCCAATGTTGCCCACTTAAGAGACCCCCATGTGCAAGTCGTCGGGCTTTTTCGGTGACGATTTAAAAGAAAACGGCACAGTACAGTGCACAATTATGGAAAAGTAGTGTGAATGTCTGC
The DNA here is from genome assembly GCA_030522465.1 of Rhipicephalus appendiculatus. NCBI lineage: Eukaryota > Metazoa > Arthropoda > Arachnida > Ixodida > Ixodidae > Rhipicephalus > Rhipicephalus appendiculatus. Next base: position 60,184 of record JALIZH010012784.1, on the reverse strand, counting down.
CATCTTGAAGGGACACCAAAAGTGCAATGGCTTGGTTTAGATTGATAAACAGTACTCCGAGAACTCTAATGTCACGAGTTTCACTATCATAAGTTCATTATTAGCAGAGAAAGTTAAAGTAGAAGTTTCAATTTTGAATTTCGTGCCGAGCTCTCCGCACGTAACGTCACGAATTGCATAATGTATTTTTCGTATTCTCGCGACATGGGCTCGATGAAATTTTCTGAAACTTCGTATGTTAGGTCTATGGGACCCACAAATGACACTGTACTTCATTTTTTATTGATTAGAAACTATGTAGGACCCAGTTGACGGTGTCAAAATCTATGACGTCGCGGTGTTTGGTGCGGGAATCTCAAGGTGGCGTCTCCACCTGCATTTTCTTTTCACGCGTTTTATCGCTTACCAAGCGTCGTCTCGCGGTAAGAGTGGTGTTTTCGGGATTGTGATACAGTCGCCGACCGTTTATTCGGACGCCGATAATTCGGACATGCTCGTTTATTCGGACACCCTCGCGGCACCGCCACTCGTCCCATTGAAGTAATGTAAACTCACGACCGAAAATTCGGACGCCCCACGGCGCGCCGTTCGATATTTCGGACTCCGGCTGGCTGATCGAGAGCGGCGTCGAACTCCATCAGCTGTACGCGATGTTTACAATATCTTCGCTAGGTTGCCAGCACTGAAAGGTTGAACTGTGTATGGCTGGACATCATGCTAGTGCAAAAGTGCAGAAATTACAATTGTCGATCTCGAAGGCTACGTGTTTTGGCGACTCGTAATGGGCGTTTTCGACTTCAGCCAGCCGAGTATCCATTGAATAGCTGCCACAGCCAAACAGCAAGCCAAGCCAAGCCACGCTCGGAGTCTGCTTGGTGTGACTATGCCACCATAGTGTGATGTTCGCAAGCAATGGCCGCGCGTACGAAACGGATCAAGGAAGGACGGAATCACGAGCTCTGCAGCACGAACTAGCCTGACATCGTTCCCTTTTGGCATTTGAAAGTTTGCTTGTCAGTTGTTTTGTGGCTAGGCCTAATCTACTCAAATGGCTACGACGCCACCCATTTTATTTGCACGGTCGGTACTAACGAAGAAACGCGGCAACCACGAGACATTGGGGATGGCGAAAAAGGCCACACTTATTCACCAATTCGAAGGCGGCCGACCTCAATACGATGTTGTTTGGGAGCTTTCGCGGAGTTGGGAGATGATGAGATTGTCTATCGGGTCCCCGAATCAGCGTAGGTGAACAGCGACTCCGATGAAGCGCAGGCCGTGGCAGCGCTTACAACCTGCGGTTATGGCCAAACACTGGCTGAAATAAAGGCCGACTTGGTCGTCTGTGATTGTGCTTGTGGGCAGACGTGCATTGACAAGCTTTTCTGGCCACTGGGCCAATAAAGGTGCTTTTTTTGTGGTGCATCCTTTTATTCGGACTCGATTATTCGGACTTTTCGGCGGTTCCCGCCGAGTCCGAATAAACGGTCGGCGACTGTATTCCACTTTACTAATACGTGAAAAATCGTTTGCTCATTAGTGTCCCTTTAAGCTGTAGTTCATACAACGGACCAAATCGTGATTCGAGCGCACGTATTACATATCAAGTGAGGATATGTCGCTTTTCCCACGAATGCTCCTTCAGTCCACAAGAAGCGATTCATGAAATCATGGAGACACAAATGCTTCACGGAAGATTTTATTTTAGAATGAGCATATTACTTTTCCTTCCTTCGAATTATTTCATAGTCACGTCTAGCTTTGTTAGTTTAGCTGGGTTGGCTGATCTCGCTACCTTCTCTTTGTTTCCCTCCAACTTGAAAAAAAGTTTCGCAGGTGCGTAAGTAAATGCCACAGTGTTTTCATCCATCTTTTTACTTCAACTTCAGCTACACCTTAACAGTCTTAAGTGAAGTGCAATATGCTCTCGATAATTCAAACAAGTTCCTTAATTTTTGGTTGGCTGGCTGCCCTTGCAGTGTATTTTAATTCTGCTCAATTCAAACAGCCCCATTGCATAAATTTGGTTAGATCGCACTTTCTTCTTGTCAATGGCCTGAAAATATGTGCTGCCTTTGTCCCTTTTAGCTGAACATCTGCATTTTTATATCGGCCAATTGCCTACCGTACAAAAGGGCCAAGCTAGCCAAACCACGTTCAGCAACATTTGCATGTTGATTGATACAGGAACAAAGAAAAAAAAACGAAGCAAGATGGTCTGGCCTTAGTCTGTTGCGTGCCGAATGCTTTACTATCACCACAGTATACTGGTGCCATTCAGTAAAGCAGGCTAAAATAGGGAAAAGGCCACCGCTGTCACAAGACAGAGCACATTTTGTCCCTTAATTACACACACGTGCACGCACGTCATCTTGACGAAGTACCAGTATAATCACCGATTTCTCGGCTGTCCATGGCATTGCTGCATGGTTGCCCTAAGTAGTATTTTTGAGAACTTCTGATACAGTAAAAGCTCGTTAATTCAACTCTCGTTCATTCGGAAAATTGGTTAATTCGGACACGTCATCTGGTCCCTGTAAATACACTCAAACCTCGATATAACGAACCCGGATATAACGAAATATTGGTTATAACGAAGTAAATGATGAGTAGTCTTCCAGCAGATATAGTGTTAGGAATAAACCTTTATAACGAATTTTCGGATATAACGAACTTATTTTCGTATAAGATGCAACTTTGCTATAACGAGGTTTGAGTGTATACGCGTCACTCTATGAGACTGGGCGCTCGTTATTTCAGACAGATTTGACCGCAAATCGGATAATTCGGCGACTTTCGGGCCGCTGGCGCGACTCGAAAACGAAAAAAGAACAATTCGGAACAAAAGCGAAGCTCAAACGCAGCATCGCCATGGACATCAATTATCGACTTGGCTTGACTTGAGACTGGTTGAACGCCTTTTCTTCGCGTGTGGGGTTAGCGGTGCCATTTAGTTGCTTTGTGCCCATTGGTGTGCTGCACCGTTGATTGCCGTTTTATCGAGGAATGATTCAGTACGGCTCCTTTAGCTTGATCGTTGCTGGTGCTTTTGTGCTGAGTTCTCGTGTGACCGCACTCTCCGCCGATGGCAATGCCGGCGAAGCGGTCCAAGTAGTACGAGGCCCAGGACTTCACCACCCAAGTAGAAATTTTGCGTGCCCTGAAAAATGGGCTCTGCCGACGAGAAGTGATGAAGAGGTTCAGTGTTAAACGAAGTACTCTTGGTACATATGTTGTAGCCAGACAGGCGCCCTCGTACTGTGATGGAAGCTGCAGGGGCCCTCGTCGTCCTTGAAGAATTTTGTTTTGGCCCTGCAGACACTAGTGAGCACCTTGAATGGCTCAGAAAAATTGTGTCCGCGCGAATTTCTGCTGGAAAACAGACAAGCATCCGCGATTACTTTGTAAAGTAAATGTATGTTGAAAAAACTCTTGCATTTATTGTGTTTATTTCGACCATTCGATAATTCGGACATTCGGTTAATTCGGACATTTTTTTCCGGTCCCTAAAAATCGAATTAACGAGCTTTTACTGTAATTCAGACAAAATACTGGGGTCCCCTTGAGTTTGAATTATCGGGAGCCAACTGTACTTCATTAAGTGATGCTGATAAGACACGAAACTTCTACTTCATGTTGCGTTCATTTTGCAATCGTTTGTTGTTTCCTTGCCCGTTGGCAATCCAGGGAGCCGATGCATTACTGGCGAACAGCTAAGCCAGGATGGAACCGTGGTGAACGATTCACACGCAGAAGTAATAACAAGGAGGAGCTTCCTCAGGTGAGCGCACGTTAACACTCCATGATCTTTATGTAACGAACATCCGAGTGAAACTCGAAGTCAGCCTAAGCATTGTAATCCTAGGCTCCTAGAATGGGTGTCCTTGCTTGTGCCGGCAGCAGAGGTCGGCTAGTGTATTCCAGAAGGATGCTAAATCTTGTTCAATTTTATTTATGGCTATAAAGAGTGCATTCTGCAACAACAAAAAAAAAAGCTTATTGAGTTAAGTAATAATGAGAGCAGTTATTAGTTAGTAATAGGTTTCTGAATTACACTCAAACCTCATTATAACGAAGTCACACCTGCCATGAAAATACTTCTTTATATCCTAAAATTCGTTATAAACATATATTCGGAGCACTGTATCTATGACAGGACTATTCTTCACTTACTTCGTTATAACCGATAATTCGTTATATCCGTGTTCGTTATATCGAGGTTTGAGTGTACTCATACCTGAAACTTGACTCCACTGTGTATAAAAATTGCAAGTAAAAGGCTTTACATTGATTTCCCAGGGTGGAGTAAGACATTTGAGACAATTAGCAGAGTGTTGTAAAAGTGATAGTGCTTAGGCATTACAGGTTTGAAATCTTTTGTCGCCATTTTCAACGCTAACGTTCGTTACGAATTGTCTTTTTTTTTCCTTAGAGTTCTTTACTGATGTTATCATTGATAACACGAAGTAAGTCCTTATCCGTAGCCTCAACAGATTTCTCTCGGTCACAGCATACCAGTAGCCCAGTCTGCATGACACTAACAGCATGTTCAGCGTTTCTGCTGATTCAAAACTCCTCTGTTTTGGGGCTACTACACTCCAGTTTCTTGCACTGCTTATCAGGAGGGGCTCAATCGCATGTTTCTCGAGAATATAGAGTCGCATTTTTCTTCCTTCATTAAATTCGTTCCAGCCAGTGACGGGCACTGATCGCAATCCATGTCGTTTCAGGTTTCTATACCAGCAGCTCAAGACCTACGGGCCGGGGAAGGAGCACGCCATCCTAGAGCCCACGGAGGACGGTCAGCGCATCCGGATCAAACCGGATGTCTCTTTCCACTTGTACATTTCCACCGCGCCCTGCGGGGACGGGGCCCTATTTGCCCAGTAAGTCCTTCCCAGCCCACTCCTGTCTCGACACTGTGTTAAAGGGACACTAATGTGAAACACTGAGAGTGTCATTAATTTCGTCATTAGGAGGGTGCCAAAACTTTAATGCCTGCATGTCAATGTGACCTCCAAGAAGGGGAATGAATCAAGGGGTTGTTTATTTGTTAGACACAACTGAAATTAAGCCAAAGGAAAGCATGGGACACGTTAATTGTCGTGTAATAATTATAACTTTAATGTGAAGGAACGAAAGTGGACAAAAGACAAGCATGTCTTCAGCAGAGACCGGACCTACAACCCTTGGATAACGTGTCGGATGCTTTGCCGATAGACCTTTTTGATAATCCGCAAGTGTGCTTCCCTGTGCCGCATATTCGCCCAACTAATGGCAGCTCCTTTCGTGCTTCAAGTAGAGATGACATACCAGTTGCACGTGCTGGGGCTGGTCTATAATGCATGTTTATGTCAAGACAGCCAAGTCTACATTTTGCACGTCGTAGCGCAAGTACCGAATGTTTCAGAATAACGTATCGAATTTTATCGCTCTTACGTCTCCACAACACTTAAAAATAACGAATAGCGATTTTAAAAAGTTACTCATGGCTGTGGAAACACTGCCCAGCTCCGTACGTGCCACTATCATCATCGTCAGAACACCCGTGTATTTTTCTATGCGCCTGCCCTATTCAAATGTGCGATAGCCTATCGCCATCACCATCGCCTGCGCTTGTTTTTCGCGTCAGGCTTCGCCCCATTGCCTTTGTTTTCATCGGGCAGCTCTACCTGCACGCTTCTTACACGGCTGTTTTCTCGCCTTTGGATTAGTGTTTGTACGTTCACAATGAGCTCCGGAACCAGCACGAAAGGAATGCGAAGACAGTGAAAAATGACAGTGAAGACAGGAATGCGAAGACAGTGAAGACGAGTGACCTATGGGATGGAGTCGCCGATGATTGCGCGTGGATGCTTCAATAACGTTTGAAGACAGGAATGCGAAGACAGTGAAGACGCGAGTGACCTATGGGATGGAGTCGCCGATGATTGCGCGTGGATGCTTCAATAACGTTTGAAGACAGGAATGCGAAGACAGTGAAGACGCGAGTGACCTATGGGATGGAGTCGCCGATGATTGCGCGTGGATGCTTCAATAACGTTTGAACACTACACACAGTGCAATGACAAAGTATGCACGTCGGCTTAGCTGACTACCGATAAGATCCATACCGCTTGTCGTGATTAGGAAACGGCGACGAGGGCGAAGATGGCTTTGAAACAGCGCGCGAATGTACGCGAAGAAACGCCAGTGCATCGAAGTGCGTAAGAAGGATGCGCATGCTTAAGAATTCGTCTAGCAGCATTCAAGCTGCACCCATCGGGCAAAGATCGCGCTCTTCCTCGAATAATCGTGCACTGGTTCCGTAATATTGCGTGTTTGTTTGTTTTTTTGCACTTATTAGAGCATAACACGTTCGCGGATGTATACGCAGCACACATAGGCGACTAACATGGTTGAGTTTACGATTTTTGCACAAAGTTTTCATACTTTCACTACAACTTTTCAAAAATAATCAATGATATTTAGTGGTCCCCTGACATTCGTTGTACAGTGAAACCTCGTTAATACGTACCTGCCGGGAACGGCGGCATAACTACGCACTAAACGTACTACGCATTAACCACCAGCTACAAATTTGCATCTCCTGACGTGCGCCATCGCCGCCAACAAAGGAATAAATACAGTGCCACAGCAAATATTGCTTAAAGTGCCCACCACAAAGCCATTTCTTTCTTTTTGCCCAAGTGCAGAAAAGATTCTGTCACTCTAGCACACAAGTCCATTAGAACACGCGGTGGCGACGCCAAGGACCATTTCGAAACTACTGCGGGGTCCGGGCTACGCAGCGTGGTATATAGCGACGGAACGGACATAATCGGCTGTCCGCGATACATCTGTTCCGCGGTCTGCTTCTAAGCGAAAACTGACTGGCACAGTTTTTTTTTAACCGCGGTGCGGCCGCAGAGAGCCAAATCGTCCTCTGGCTAGTTGCGTGCAGCGCTTCGCCTACTCGGCGCACGCTGTGACTACCGGTCCACTTGCTGTAGAATATGCCCTGCTCCGCTTCAGCCCGTGCACAGATGCGGCGAGTAGCTTGTTGGGTTAACGCGGCGATGACGAGCTTTCTGCAAGCGATGAGCACTCCGCGATGCTCTAGCAGTCCTGGCAGCGGACGGAGGCGCTTTTGCCTGCCGCCTAATGAAAGCGTGCAGTATGGCTACAACAGCGCTACGCTTGCTGTACCCTGCGCGTGTTAGCGTCAATACAGCAAGGTTTCTCGGTGCCCGCGGCCCGCCACGCTAAACTCCGCAACAGCGAGCTGCTTGCGTTTCTGCAAAGCGGTGCGCGCTTGAACACAGTCCCGCACATCGAGGCGGCAGCGATCGGCGGCCCAGCGCGTTCAGGTAGTCGCCTATTAAAAGCGTGCAGTAGGCTTAAAGTGGCGCTATGCCACACGCGTGACATTGCTTACTGTGATAAGGCTTTTCGTCGGCGATAAGTCATAGCGGCGCGTTTGTCGGTGGTCGCCACCTCGCCTTAGTTTTTTTCCCGTATGATTACCCGCAAAGGCACCGCCGCAATCGCGCGCAAGTCTTCGGAATAGTTGATCGGCCGATCTCCGCACTTATAAAAACGACGGAAAACCGTTTGCGGGACACTGTGGCGTCTGCAAGTTCAACGGCGCTGTAAACTTTTATGGCGCAAAATTAGGCTTGTGCGAATAGTGAATTTTAAGCTCGAAGTGAATAGTTATTTTGGTCGAATAATTTCGAATCGAATTCGAATAGTGTATATCACATATTATAAAGAAAAATGGGCATATTTGTCATGAGCTAACTAACCTGCACAATATTGAAAAAAAAATTGTGACAAGGTCTGTGCAAATGCCATTTTCTTGCTTCAAGAGAGAGAATAAAAAGAGAGAAAGGCAGGGAGGTCAACCAGAAGTGTAGCATCTGGTTTGCTACCCTGCACTAAGGGGAGGGGGAAAGGAAAAAGAAAGATGGAAAAGGAAAGCGAACAGGAGAATAGACGCGCGAATAAAAAAAAAATAAAGGTGGGGGGGGGGGGGGGGGGGGTGCTATGCCTATTCAATAGGCCACTGCTTCAAGGGAAGTGGAAACAACTTTGAACAGTAGCAGGATTTGACTTTCGGTAGAATGCTAGTGATAACCTGTAAAATATGTAACGTTTGAAAATTTACTATACCTAGAGCATATAAGCCGGTAAAACAAGCTTTTAAACTTAAAAAAAATGAATCTGTGAGGGTAATCTCTTCATTTAATCCTGAAGTGGGGCTTCGTGGCAGTGCGGATTTCCCCTTCATACGTGTTTTCACGGCCTAGCACCCCTCCACTGCAGTGAAACCACCTTTACAGAAGGTTACATGCGGACTATACACCTGGAAAGGTGCTTTCGCGGCTTAGCACCTCTCCACTGCAGTGAAACTACCTTTACAGGGGGGTTACATGCGGATTAATATGCATCTATTCGTTCGTTTCGAATACTTCGAAATTTTCAATAATTTAAATTAGAATCGAAGCGAATTCGAATACTTCACTATTCGTTCGAATATTCGAGGCGTTCGAATATTCGCACAAGCCTACGCAAAATGTTATCGCTGCACGCAGTTGGTACGCACTAACCGGTAGGCATCAGACGAACCGCTACGGCTTAAGCGGTCCGCGAATGCATTAGTCTCTATGAGACTCGGCCGGGGATTCGTTGCAACTACGTTTTAACCGTTAGTACGTTTAAAGCGGGTACGTACTAACGAGGTTGCACTGTATCAAGATTTCACTGTAGCACGGTATGCTCTAGCACCGCAGGCTGTCATTGCAAAACGAGCTACATTTTTGGCACCGGATGACAAAACTGCCCTATGCTAGTACACCATTGCCGCACCGAGGAGCAGCGCTCACTGAGCCGTCGCCATAGCAACCGCCACAGTTTCTTGCACCATGGCTCAGGGACAGCGATGTCAACACATTCAGAGCGGCAAGCTTTGCGCGTATCTTGGATCCACCTGTCGCCATCTCTTGGCTGTCGCTTCTTCGGCCATGCATGCTGAATCCAATTGCCGCCAGCGTTTGTGATTCCCGTGCTGCAGCACGACGAGCTGAGGATAAGCCAGCTTCACTGTGCCAAGCTTCGCCCTAGTGCAAACTTCTGGCTTTTCTGTGCGTCTTAATTTTGGTATCGTTGGACTTTTGCTGCAGCCCGAGTTGCTGTTCCGTGGTAAGAGGTGGGCGTAGGCTTTACACTGTCACTTCCTGTTTTCAGCACGACGAAGCCAGACGACAAGAACAAGACACAGGATCAGAACAGCGAACAGCATCACCCACTCTTCACCAAGAGCTGCCAGGGGCTCCTGCGAACAAAGCTGGAAGCAGGTGAGCGCCTTTACTTGTGCAGGCGTGCGCGTTTCCGTACTGTAATGAGGTGCAGCAGCGAAACTTCTGGTTGCTTTCGCGTTCTGTGTAGTATTGAAAGCACCGCATTCTTTCTTCTAGGCGAAGGCACGGTCCCCGTGGACCTGACTACAGACTACCAGACCTGGGATGCCATCCTGCAAGGTGAACGACTGCGTACCATGTCCTGCAGCGATAAGATTGCTCGCTGGAACGTTCTCGGTCTGCAAGGGGCTCTGCTCAGCCACTTTCTGCAGCCTGTCTATCTGAGCTCCATCACCCTGGGTGAGTACGATTGGTTATTGCTAGGGGTGTGCGAATACCGTATATACTCGCGTAATGAACACACTTTTTTTCCCGAAAAATTGAAGCAAAGTTGGGGGGGTGCGTTTATTATGCGGGGTAAATTTTACGAAAACTTTTTCGGGATGAGCAAAAAAATGTGGTAATGCAAAAAAAAAAAAAGTTGGGTAGCTTAATCTTTTGCAATTAACGTACGCGCACACTGTTTGGAAACGGCTTCTTTATTGCACTTCACTCATCTTCGGTGGTTGACGGCTCTAACTTCTGCAAGCTGTGCCCGCGCACGCCATAAAAGCGTTTCGCGGCTTTCTTTTTTCGCGATCTTTTGTTTAATCGCGACAGTGGTATCTGCTGTAATCTCGAGGGGCGGCCGGAAGCGTACGCTACGACGCACCGACGCGCTTTGCAACCGAGGGGAGGTCAGGGAGGTCGGCGTAATAAAAAACGGAAAAGATCAATGGGCAAAGAGGCGCCACTTTTCGGTTCGCGGGACTGCAGTGGTTGAATGTAGGGGGTGCGTTTATTATGCGGGAGGAAAAAAAAATTAAAATTTTGACAACTGAAGTTGGGGGGTGCGTTTATTATGCGAGTGCGTTAATTACGCGAGTAAATACGGTATCTGAACTTACGATTATTTTTTAAATAGTGTTTGCCATTCGATTCGCACCGGAATTTTACTATTCAAACTACAGTTAAACCTGCTTATAACGAACCTCCATATAACGAATTCCTCGATATTACGAAGTTTTTCTATTCCTCGCCTTTACTCCATAGAAACACATGTATTTGCGACCTCTATGTAACGAAGTGGCAGCGGGAAACACCCTTGATATAACGAATTTTCGCCACCGACAACCTAAAAATTTTGCCCCGGATTATGTCATTTTGGCTAGAGCATGCATCTTTCGCAGTTGCCTCGCCGACGATGAAGCGCGATCGGCGGCGGCGCGCTCAGAGCCCCGGTGACTGCGAGGCAGGCAGGCGGGCCGACGCCCCTCGAGCTGGCATTGCCGCCGTTCTTGCCGCTGCGGGCGAATGCGCGCATGTGCCCTCCCCCTCCCTTCAAACCAAAAAAAAAGAAAATGACAAGCGTTGGCAGCGCCACTCTTCGATTGCTGCAGAAGTCTCTGAACCGCACTTTGTTAAAGTGATACATAAAAAAGAAAAAAAAAATCTTGCTCCGTGTCGGTACGCTTCAAGTTCGCGTCGCATATGTGGGGCCGTGCTGCATAATTATGGAGAGCGCTTTTCCGAATTGTATTCGCCGCGCATGGAGTGGCCCCCGACATCGGTCAGCTTTGCTTTTTAAGCGGACAACCGTGTCGTCACTACCGAGATGTCAGATTAGGTGCTGGTGTAAACTGTCCGAGACCGCGGTGACGACGGATCTTCGGAGGTCGATTCGTTGCGCGCTTTGCAGTCTTGCGCCGCGCCGCGAGTGCGCTAGACTGTAGCCTTCGCGATTAGCCGATTAGCTCCGGCAACGCGATGGTGCGTTGAATGTAATGCAATGAATGCGAAAGCAGCAAAGACGTACTCTTGGATCCGATATCGCGTAACCCTACAAAACGCTGGTGTAAGAAAATATGGCCGCTCCAGGCAGAAGTGCTCTTTTCACACAATCTCTTCACATTGAGAGCACAGCACGTGGAAAGGTGTACGAGCCGAGCGCTGATCCTTGCCGAGATAGCGTGCGCGCCTGCGATCGCGACCGCTCCCTTAAAATCAAAGTTCACTGTTGCTGCTCGAGCGACCCCCCCGACCCCTCCGTGTCCTTCCATGCTCGTTCAAGACGGGCGGGGTGTTTCCTTTTTGCTTGAGCATTCGATGGCAGGTCTAATACGTGGGGGGGATGTTATCGCATGCGGCCTCCGGGCGATAGAGATGGGCCGGCTCGTTTGATCTCTGCTGCAGCACTGTCGCCCCCCACTGACGCGCTTTTACCCGTGCGTAAAAGTTACGACGCGTGGGGGGTATGATATCAATTCGGACTTTATATGGAACATGGCTGCGACGGCAAAAACCCGTCGAGAGTGTCTATATAATTGCTATCGCAATAATCACGCAGTTTTTTACTGTGAAATTAGTGTTTTGGGTGAGCCCTGCCTTCAGTTCCCCTTTTGTTTAATTTGTGCATTTCCGTTTTGAATTTTCGTGCTGAAACTGGATATAACGAAAACCTGTTTGTAACGAATTTTTTCGGGAATTTGTCAATTTCGTTATATCCAAGTTTAACTGTATTCGAACTTCCGGATGGTAAATATATGTCAACGTCCGATTTTTCAGACACCCTAGGGACCGCAAAATCGTCCGAAAGGTCGGGCAGTCCGAAAAAAAACGAATTCATGCATTTTTATTCTCCTCAAGTGGTCAAATCGACACAGCCACGTCCGAAATGACTTTAATGCCTCCCACTAGACTTATCAGGCATTTTAATGTGCACCCAAGCTCTCGTGAATACCTTCAGCACCTGCTGCAAACTCTGCTTGACTATGTAAATTTGCGTCTTGTTATGAGCACCACTGATACCAGCAAAGTGGACGACTTGTCCAGCTTTTGCCGATCGTGTGCTCGTGTAAATGATCGCCGAATCTATGCTGATACTCAGCATTTGCTGCCGCGTGAGGCCGATCATTCCTAGTTGTGTACAGCACATCACCATCTAAGTTGACGCCGTCACTGCTGGGACGCTTGCTGTACTGTATGCACGCATTTCATGATGCCCACTCCATTCTGACCGCACACAGGCACGGCGATGGTGAGTGGCTTATGTTCATGACGGCAAAGCGTCTGTGTGGCGCACTTAGTGGTCTTGCACAAAGAGGCAGCATGAACGGCAGTGTGGCATGTTTGTGTTTTTTGCATACCACTGTGCTTGGCTACATGCACTACTGAGCAGTTAGCTTAAGGTGCTTATCTGAAGGGTTGACGGTGATTGAAGGGGTACTGACACATTTTTTTGCATCAGATGAAACGCCAAGCCTTGAAAGCTCCGTAGAGAGCCATTCATTTGCAACCTCGTTGTAACAATGTAAAATTGACCGGTAAATGAATATGACGAACTATATTAGTCTACAAAAAAGAAAAAGCAGACCACGGTGCACTACGTACTGTATCTTTTTCCACGGAGTTCGACACTCCTTTGGCGCGGCTCTTTCATAACGTGCGCATTGACCTCATGACCATCTGCAGCCATGCGTGGCCGAGCGAGCTATCCTTCTCGCCCAGCCAGCAGAGAGGATCAAGCAAGCTGCTTAAGCAGGCAGGTAGGCGGACGGGCCACGTGACAGCAGTGAGAAGCGGTGCAAGGTGGTTTCACTCTTTCAAAAACTGGTTCGCGCCAGGCTGCCTGCACAGTCGTGGATAGTCACGAGGGTTGCGTGCACATTGTCACAGTGCCCATGTTTTTCGACGACGGAGATCAATTGAGTGCGGTCACTTGTGTACAGTCACGTCGCGGATTTCGCCATGCCATGGACGAAGGCTCTGAAAAGCGGAAGAGAAAAACTACCTCGTTAAAGCATAAGGCAGCCATTTTAAACGCTGTCGAGTCGGGGACGAAGAAATCTAGGGTGTCCCAAGAGTTCAGCTTTGCGGTCGGCACGTTGTCCACTATTCTTGCCAGCCGTGAGGCAATAACAAGTTCTATGACCCATTGTGTCAATGGAAGCCGTAAGAAGCTGCGGACTGTGGCGTTCAAGCCAGTCTAGGATGCCGTCTACAAGAGTTTTTTAAATGCTAGAGCTGTGAATGCGCCAGTAAATGGCGAAATTTCGCAAAGGAAGGCAAGAGATTTTGCTTGCATAATGGGCCATGACAGTTTCGTTGCCGGTGCTGGTTGGCTGCAGTACTTTAAGACAAGGCACGACATCATTGGCAGAACAATAGTGGACAAGTCTCGTTCCGTTGATGCCAAGTGTGCAGCGGCATGGGTAAAGGAAAGTTTTGGACCTTTGGAGGGAAAATACGCCAGTAAGGACTTTTTTTAAGGCTGATCAAACTCGGCTGTTTTTTTTCAAATGCCATGGTGGTAAGCACTGCGAGCACAGTATTACTGTGCTGCTTTGCGCAAGCGTGGACAGATCTGAGAAGATGCCAGCATTTCTCATCTGCAAAATCGTGTCACCCCGATGCTTCAAAGGGAAGCAAAATCTGAAGGTCCGATATGTTTCTCAAGTTGCAAAGCATGGATGAGCCAGGATGACACTTGATATCTTTGCCGAATGGCTGCAGGATCGGAATGAGCAACTCTGGAAGCAGAACCACAAGGTGTGTTTAATTTACTGGACAACTGCACAGCCCACCACCCTACTGTTGCGCTTTTGTTTTTGCCGCCCAGCTGCACTTCCCTCATCCAATTGCTTGATCAAGGGATCATTATGTCTTTCAAGGCAGGCTACCGCAAGCGCTTGGTTGATTGCGTGCTTCTCAATATGAGTTTGCAGCGAGAAACGAAAATGGACTTGTTCATGGCTATTGAAATGCTGCAAGCTGCATGGACAAGCGTTTCCGCGAGCACAATAGCCAACTGTTTCCGGCATGTCTTGTGCGACGTGGCCACTTGACTCCACTAGTGCCAAATCTGATGGGTCTGATGGGGATGAGAATATGGTTGAAGTTGAAGCGTCGTGGAAGGCACTCGTTGACACCGGTGTTATTGCGGCAGATGACTTTTTCTATGATTATTTGTTCGCCGATGGCTACAGAGGAGCCAACGTCGATGCTTTTGTCGCAGATGTCACCGAACTACCGTATTTACTCGAATCTAGGCCGATGTTTTTTTCAAAAAAGGGATGTGCGAAAGTGGGGGGTGTCGGCTTAGATTCGAGTACCATGGTTTGACCGCAGCCGTCACATACTGTCGGCCGCAAAAGTTTACGGTATATGCAGCGCGTGTCGGAGCGACGTAAAACTGCAGCGCTGCGTCACCTACCGTGACGGTTTTCGAGGCTATCGGCCTCAGCGATTAGCGACGGCGCGTTTAGATAACGCGCCTTTGCCGGATCTAATCGCAGAGACCGCGGCCGATATCCTCAACACCCGCCGCGTCACGGTAAGTGACGCAGCGATGCAGTTTTTCGTCGCTCCGCCACGCGCTGCAGATCCCGCAAACTTTTGCGGCCGACAGCACGTAAAGGCCCGGCCACGCTAGCGGCATTACGGCTCGCCATGTGCCCATCACGGGCTGCCATGTGCAGGCGGTTCTGCATGCGCGTTCCGAGGCATTTTCGCGACATCCTGCGGTAGCGTTGCACGGCGACGGCCGCTCAGCGGCGGAGTGGTGGGCCCCAAGACTACACAGGCGAACCGCGTTGTCTGCTTCGTACTGTCCATTATTCCGAAATCTCGCAGTCATACACGTTCATGCAGCGAGTGTTGTCGAGCCGGCAAGATTTCACGCCGGCAAAGGTGGATCGTGTCACGTGATACGTGATTGCGGAATAGCGGCGCCGGCGATAACCGTGCCCTACACCCCCTCCTCTCCGCTTCTCGCGTGCGCGACAGGCGCGGACCTGCGCGGGCGCAGTCAACGGGCGCGGGGCGCAGAGTTCGCCGTTTTCTGAAGTTTAGCGCAGTCGCATTGGTAGAGTTCTGGAAGTGTCGCGCCTTAACCACGTGCTCGCGAAACGCTTGCACCACATGTGCTTTTGAAGCGATGGCACCAATCAAGTGGCGCCACTGCAGTGTCGTTTTGCATGCGGAGAAAACTTCAAACCTGCAAGCGCAGCACGAGTTCGGCGTGCACGAAAAGAATGTGCGCTACGGAGTGCGCGCTTATGCAATAAAAATGCTGGGTTTTCTGCCGATGAAACGGCATTTTTTTCATTCGGCCTGCATTCGAGGTAAACTTTTTTTTTTCCTGGCCTTGCGAATTTCGGGGGTCGGCCTGCAATCGGGGGCGGCCTAGATTCGAGTAAATACGGTAACCAACGCAAGTGATGACGAAGACGTCGTGGTCTCCCATCCACACGCGTTCGATGTGCCAATGTTGTCGCCGACACTCGACGTGGTCGACCTCCTACGTCGTTTCTTTGGGGCCCATGGCGGCGGCGAAAACGGCATCAATGGGATGGCCCCCACTGAAAAGGAAGTCCTTCGCTTGTGATGTCCGAAACAAAGGAGCATCACGAACCTTTTTCCAGCTAGGTCTAGACGACAATAAAATAACCAGTGTGCGCATTGAGCAAGCAAAATATTTGTCTTTTACAGTCTACTCTCGTTACAACGGACCATGATAATCCGGCAAAATGAGTCCGTTTTATCCGAAGTCCGTAATATCCAAACTCCACGAAGGGGGGGGGGGGGGGTGCAATGTCAAAAACAGTGGCGACCACGAACTGCCACACAAGTGTTACATGCACAGGTCCTCATTTTCGTTGAAGATGTAAGTCACCCCTTCTAAATGCAACAAGTGCAAAATGTTGCGTTGACTCGACAGCAAACCGCAACTTTGATAGTCCGCGACCACTACCGTTGAGGCAGCTAGCGTTCATTAGGCCTAGCATGTGGGCTGCAGTGTGGCATGCCATCGCAAGACGCTTGCCAAAGAATCGCTGAGATCAGGCGTAGGAGAAATCGCACTCACGAGCTAAACCGACAGCAGCACGCGTGAAACGAAGTTTTGGTTCGCAGTCGGGACAACAGCCGCCGCAACTACCCTGAAAAAAGTCTTCCAAGCTTCTAAGTTCGCCTTTTGGTGGTTGAATGCTAAAGCTTGATCGCGTCTTAAAGCATTGTCACTGGCGCGAGAATCGAATTCGCATGCACGAAATCGGCGCTCTACGACGATGCAATTATTTTCCCAATAGAAAACCGAAGATACAAACAGCGGCGGACGCGGGCGCCCGTTCGTGCCGGGGCATGCATGACAGGCGGCCAAAGCAAAAGCTGCAAAGGGGGCAAAGGCTTCCCAGACGCCTACGCAGCCACTCCCCCCTCTTCACACCTCGCACCGGTGTGAAACTGCTGCACCCCTACCCTCATCACCAGAAATCTTCTTTCTCCCGCCTTTCCTGCCCCCCCTCGCACGTCGTTCGTTCTTTCCGCTTCCCCTCCTCTGTTTGCCGTCATCATTCTCTCCCCGGCCGGTGCACCTGCGCCAAGAAGTGAGCAGAGAAGCATGCTCGCTCGCTTCTCTGAGGATCTTCCCGCAACCGCGTTATAACCGGTCTTTTCATCTCGGGGGACTGCACAATAAGCGCTATGCATATACGTGGAGTCCTATGGGAGGGTATACGGGAGTGAGAAAAAACCACATTATAGCCGGTCTTGCACTGTAAGCGGTTACGTTATAAATTGTCTGCACTGTAATTAAATAACTACAGCTCCCCTTCAACTTTGTTATAATGAGGTTTGAGTGTATAATGCAATTACAAACAGAACTAGCCTTGCTCATGTCGTTTGTTTACGCCTCGCAGCTTGCACCCTTCTGCAACCAGCCTGTGAGATAGCGTATAGTACCCTTCTTATAAGAGGCACCTCATATAAGGGACAAGAGCCGCTCCCTGGTGCATGTCTTTTATAAAGGGGTTCAACTGTATCGCGCTAACATGAGCTATATATGTATAATTATGTAGAATGAAGGGTCGAGCATAGGAGATAGTTTTCACTCCGATTCATCCGGACCCATTTTGTTTGATGGCACCCCTTGCAACCGCCTGTGACTGACGTTATCTAGAGTTCCGTAAATGCTTTAAGGAATAGACCGATCCCACCAGAGGATCTGCGCATGCGCGGGTTTCCGACAGCGGCGCTGCCGCCATCTTAGTTGGAGTACTCTGAGTGCCGCTGGTGCGGCTGCTCGCTGCGTGCTTCAAGTATATTGGCGTTTGGGCACGAATACTTGGCACATATAAAACGATTGAACGCTGTGAAGTACTGTGTCCGGACCTCCAGTGCATGTTATTTCAGGTTACACTGCACATCCTAGCATTAAAAAAAAAAACAGTCAACAGTGCTTATGTGTGGCCAGGTCATCTTGGTGTGTTGATGCACTTGCGTCGCTGAATTCATATTAGTTATAAAAAAAACGAAAATTTACATTCCTGTCGTCATGGGAGCAAAAATCTTCTTTAGTGTACGTCTGCACGAGAACGATACTAGTTATAGTATGCGGAAAATAAGTTCCCCAAACTGCATCTTTGCGATCCAAAGACGGAAAAAAACAAAACGAAAAGAAAACGATTGTACGAAAAAAAAAGAGCTTTTTGCACTTCTTTTTGTCCAAGCAACACTTTGCATGTACACTGTGTTGTCAACGCAGGTCTGCGATCACAGTGATGCGTTAAACGTGAATGAATACGAAATGGTCACCGTGAAGCAGGCTAGAAGCGCGTCCGGGAGATGGCTACTGGCCGCTTGGCGTTGCTAAAGTTTAACGTCACGGAAATCTTATCAACGGAAAAATATTTCCTGCTGCACAAGGGATGGATGAGTCGGTAAGAGATTTTGGTGACATACACAATGCAGCGGATGAGCAGTAGTCCTCTCCGGCTACCGGCGGCGGCCTCAGCGGACGGCTGGGCGCCGATATTGTCGCTAGGCCTACAACTTCGAAACTGCAGTGTACGGTACGCCTATGCTCATATACCATGCTATGCTTTGCTACCGCTGTTGACGCTTTACGATTTTTTCATTCTTGATATCGCATATTGAAAGTAATGAGGAAATCCCGGCGGCATTGTGGGCTGCGATGCCGGCACAGCCGAGTTTTTGCCGTGCACTGCATGGCGCAAGCTGTACACGTACAGCATGCAGTTGTAAGCTTGGCTTGTATCACAGGTCACATAAAACAATACACTTCACAGTCATCATTGCTTTTGGTGAGAGGTCAGTTTAGGTGATCTCTGTTTTGCCAGGAAAACACGTATCCAATCTGCCGCCGCTGGTGGCTATTGCCCCGGCAAAGGGATCGGGCACAAGTTGCATGAAGTTTCGCTGTCGTTGATCGGCCCATTGGTCGCGCAGAAAGCTTGTTAGGATGTAATAGAGCACTGCTGAACTACCATGCATTATATTATACACACTGAATTCGCAAACACGTTGAACAACACGTCGGAAGCGTGCGGTAGTTGCTGCTCTGTCCGACTTCGTTGACTGTCGCTCACATTCCTGTTGAGCTTGACATCCTTTGAAAACACGTAAAATCCGAGCCCTTTTGCTCCAGGCTGCTGTTGCAGCATCGCAGCACGAGGAGCCAACCATCGCGATTCATCCAAATAGGGCTGCTAAAGCTCGTTGATGCAGCTCGCCGATGCAGCTGAACTATAGTGTACACTATAGCTACTATAGCTGAACGTGCCGAGCTGCCAAGTACTCCAAGTACCGGCATGCACTGCGGCAGCGGTGGCGTAGTGAAACTCGCAATTGGGATCGGTCTCTAGGAGGCTGATAACTTGTAGTGTTATTCGAGGGAATCGGAGAGGCAGGAAGGGTCTTTCCATGTAATATTGCTGCGTAAAGTGTTTGAAGGAGCTATGACATGGTCACCCAACAATTTGCAGTTTTCAGCGAAAAATAGAAGTAGTGGATCAATTGTGCCTTTGCATATACAGTCGAACCCGTTTATAACGAACTCGAAAGTGCCGCGAAAAGTGGTCGTTATATCAGTAGTTCATTGTATATGGACTCGCCCTTAAAAACACGCACTTAGCGACCAAACCGTTTTCTTTTTCTGCGTACCTAAATAAAAAGTGCTAGCAACCCCTCCGGTGACAAGTTAGGCCTTTTCCCGTGTTAAGAGACGCCCGCTGCGCGCTCGCTAGTGAATTAAACCACCTATGCAGTGAACTGACGCCGTTTCAGTAAACCGCGGTGCCGCCACAAGGAGCCCATCATCCCTGGCTAGTTGCGTGCAGCGCGTCGCCTACTCGGCTCACGCCGTTATCGCCGGGCCGTTTGCTGCCTTCTGTATGCGCGCGTCCTGTGCGTTCTTCGTGCATGCTTCACTCCGAACCGTGCACGGGTGCGTCGGGTAGCCGGTTCATTCAACACGATGAAGACTAACATATTGCAAGCAATGCGCAAGCGGACTCGCACGACGCGGTGGCGGCGAACTTGCGAACGGCAGCATCGCGCGCTCCGCCCGGTTTACGCCGCACGCGCAGCGGAGCAGATAGCTGCAGATGACTGTGATAAGGTTGTCTGCGATTAGTCATAATGGCATATTCATTGCCAGCCTCCACCTCACCTTTGCTCTTTTATCCTTGAAGTCATCGTCGCAATCGCGCGGAAGTCGTAATCACTGATAGGCCGGTCTCAGCCGTTGCCGAAAAGACAGAACGCATTTTGCGGCACGTAGCGGTTTCGGCGAGCTGGCGGTCGTTGCGAACTTTTAGGCGACGAAAAGTTATCGCTTGTTGCATTTATGGCCTCTTGCGCGCCAAGGCGTTGTTTGGTTCATCGTAGGCGGTCGTAGATGCAGAGAACGGCATCAGAAAACATTGCCGTGCGACAGCTGACCTCAAGGCTTCATGCTGCCTCCTAATTTTTTATTTTTTTTCCCTCGCTATAGGCACCGGGCGCGGGGACTGGTGGCGCCTCTTTCGGTGGCGACGGGGAACTAATGGAATGGGAGTGCCGAAAAGGGCGCAGGCGCTTGCTGCGGGAGCGCGGGGCTGGACGTTCGTTTCTCTTCATTGTGCTCTCGTCGCTTGTGTCGTGCGCTGCCGAGATCTACGTGTGCGCGAAGACTGAAGATTACAATATCTTAAGGGTCGGCGAAGGATCGAAAATAAATGGAAAACATAACAGGAACGGGGGCGTGCAAAACTACAACTGAGGAACAAGTGCAATCGGCGAAGCATCCAGTAAAGACGAGAAGGGAATGGGAGACCTACGCTCTATTTTTTTAATGTTAGGGGAACAATGTTAACGTATAGACAGAATAACAAAGTATTAGGAAAAATTCGGCAGATCCCACGTATTGTGGGAACCGATTTTATGCGAATCAGCGAGTCTATGCTGCATTTTTTTTAGCTTTAAGTCACGCGTAACGAGGTGGATCGACGTGTTTTTGTAGATGGAATTGTGTTCACATAGTGTGCTTAATAAGCATGCGACTACACTGCCGCTTAAAGGCTAACTTGTGGTCTGACATAATGTTAGCGCTCATGTTAGAGAACAGACGTCAGTGTTATTGAAACGAAGCGCACGCTACGTTGCGATTCACATTTCATGCCGATGCTGTGAATATCATACGCGTAGCGTTGATCAGAGTATTGCTCCGGGTCGAGCAACGCTTGAATATGGCTTGCAGATTCATAGGAGCACATATGTAATGTTTATCTGACGGTTATAAAAGCGGAGCCAACATTGAAATCAAAGGGGTACATAGTAGCACAAACTTAGAAAATAAAGACACGAGAAAACAAGTACGAGGGAGCGTCCGACCTTTCTGCTCCCTCCTACTTCTTTTCTCGTGTCTATTTTCTAAGTTTGCACTACCATGTACCCCTTTGATGTTAACCAACTCGCCCAACAAGAAGTCTTAATAAAACCAAGATTGGCGTTAAGCCGACGTAACGTCTGTTTCATATGAGTACATGAGTAATGTTTATTACCTTGTCATGAAATTAGACAGCCAGCACTGCAACCACAATTGACGTTGGTTGCACCGGCATTTTTCTTGCGCATAGGATCTTTTCAAAAGTAATTTCAAGTCATGGCTTGGCTCTGTGGTAAAATATTTGATATCCGCTCAGAGTACCTGGTTTCGACTTCTGCTGGGATCCGGATTTCTATTCTTTGCATACGTCGGGTTCTCGTGGACTGATGCCGGATTTTTTGGACATGCACCCGCTTAAATTATCAATGTCTGTTCTCGCCGTTCCTGGGTCGATCCACTGTGAATCACCTGTGCCTCATACCAGCATCCCGTGGCCCGTGGTATACGCCCGGTATGTGCCGCACGTGACTGGAAAGATTTTCGCGCTACTCATACCACCATATCACAACCAGACAGCCGTGTTCGTCTTATTTTTGTACCCACCTATGCCAATTTTGGTTAATGTCAACTTAAGGAGGCGACCACGAGAGCGCCCAGACGTAGGCGGCTAGACAGAGAAATAGAGGCATTTATAGATAGAGATAAGAAATGCTTTGCGTTTAAAATAGAAAATAGGAATGGGGATACCTAGATCTAGCTCCACATCGTAGCTTATCGCATTGAACTTCGTCTGCGGGGTGCACTTGCAAAGCAGTTTGCAGTCGTTGTCGCTTTTATATTCCTTGATGTCAAGCACGTGGCCAGCTTCGTGCAAGCGGTGACCCTTCTCTAGAGCAAACGCATGAAAACGCGTACGCCGGCTGGTCAAGCCTTGAAAGCCACAGCGCAATGTAACTGGCATCGCCATTAGTGCACGTGCGCTGTCAGTACTCGCCTTCCCGCCAGGAGCCCAACAGTGAGGAGCAGCGAGTTTGGCAATTAAAATACAAAGATGTTTATTTTACAACACTTTCGCCAACCGGGCCGGTCTCATTTGCAGTCCCGAAAGGGAGGAGGCATCGTGCCTCTGGTCCGCCTCCAAACGAAAGCAAACGCATAAAAGCACAGCACCACGCAAAGAAACCTAGTCGATTGACGTTCCGACGGTGCTCCTGGGTGTGAAGACATGAAAAGAACATGTGTCATCCTTTCTTGATGACTTGGCAACCACTGAATGCTGCCACGACCACAAACGACTGTGGGGGAGTCTCCCTGGAGCCCGACGAGTGGCCCCGTTATCTGAACACATGTCCGACAGTCGGAACGCTTCGTGCTTTGTTCAAGAAACACTGTTGCTGCCGCTTCTCTTTGCCTTGGGCGACAAACGAAACAGCTTACAGCTTGCGATTGTCTAAAAAGAAACGCCGCCGCTACTACTTGAATACGTTGCCGAAAGTAGCAGAGCCTTCTCCGCGTCGTCTGCTTCACATGCCAGTGCTTTCGCTGCCGCCGCTAGGGGCACTTTTTCGGGAGGGGCGCCGCTGGCGCCGCACGACGGCCGCCCGGTGCCTATAGCGTTCTGCCAGTGAAGAAACGCCTGGAAAGTGAGCGGCCTCGCTCGCAGCGTACGAAATGTGCGTGCGGTGCTCGCCGCGGTCTATGACATCGTCGTCGCGAGTGGAACAGCAGCGGGGCACGCGCGCGCGCGCCTCTCTCGCGCTTTAGAATGCCTGTTTAAACTTTTTTTTCGCTTCGTATGCGCCATATTTTTACCGCGACCGTGTCCAAAGTGTTCGTTGTAAAAGTAGGAGGCCTTAAAAAATGTTCGCTATATGTGGACGCAGTTTCAATGGGTAGCATAGGAAAATCGTAAGTGCACCGAAATATGGTCGTTATAACCGATAGATCGTTATATCTGGGATCGTTATAAGTGGGTTCGACTGTATGAAAAATGGGCTGTAGAAGAATATTTCATGTGAAATGAGCCCTAGAAGTCGCCGGCTGTAAACCCCGCCCACCACCGGCGACCGCCATATCTCTATGGCATGTGCGACATCATGTGCTGCATGGAAGCGGAGCCATCGTTTTCTACCAATTTTTCATCCGTTGCAAATTGTTCAGTTTCACTGCCAAGCTGAAGAAAGGCTCCATTGTGCTAAAACTTCTCCTGCTTGTTTGTGAACGCACAAGGATTAACCCACGAGAAACACAGATTATGGTTGTAAATTAGGTCTCATGGCTGCTTTAACCTTGAAGCACATGTGTTTTGTGCGCAGGTAATCTGTATCACCACGGGCACCTGTCTCGGGCGGTGTGTTGCCGTCTGGAAGGAGAGCCCGGGCTGGACACCCTACTGCCAACGCGCTACTCTCTACACCACCCGACGTTGGGCTGCGTAAGCGGCCACAACCCGCCCCGCGACACCGAGAAGACCAAGCCATACTCCATCAACTGGTGTGTGGGTGACGAGCGCCCAGAGGTTACCAACAGCGGCACCGGCATGCGCCAGGACAGGTGAGCATCACTGAAAAGGGAACGCGCATTAATTATTCAGGCTGGCGGACGAAGTGTCTTGGACATCTAAGTGCCAGTGACCAATAGGCCTTTTTCAAGCAATCCCAGAGTGCCCCGCGGGCGTGTGGAGCACTATGGGAAAAAGTGTGTTCGCCGAGTGAACCGGCTGTTCAGTCGCCTGCTGCTCAATGGCGCTGTGGGAGCGGTCGGACCACGCAACAAAAACAACAAGTCGCCGCTTCTTGACTACTCTTACATCGGTGTAGTGTATAGGTATTACTGAGCGGATGTGTATCGGATGTAGCAGTTAAGCAGCATGCACAATAGGGGCTTTTAGCTTGTACGTAGACATCTTTACGTTACCGTGTTACCGGATACCAGAAGGAATCTGCGCATGCGCGGGTCTTTACGGAACGTAGACTTTTACGGAACGTAAACTACTCGCCGGATAGGCTTTACGTTTTCGGCCCTATCTCGCAAAACCACCTTCGTTCGTGGCTACTCCCAATATGCGCTTTGAGGAGACTCCAGCCGCCGAGTCAAAATACAGTAAAACCTCGTTTATCCGGATCTCGTTAACTCGGAAATTCGGTTAACTCGGACTCGCGGCGCGGTCCCAGCAAAACTGTGTATATTTCAATGGTGTCAGATGCTCATTAATTCAGAGGGATTTAGCCGCGCACCGGTTAACTCTGACAACTCCGGAGAGCGGAATCGGTACTTCATGCTTAAAATCACGCGATCTCGGCGGCCTGGAGGCGCTAGCCCTGCTTGCCGTAACTGACGACGGAACCGGAGTTTTGGAGAAACCAAAACCGAACGAACAACTGCAGCAGAATATGATAATGATGATAGTAAATGAGGGGGAAGTGGCTAGGTGGCGCTAGTCACCACCCGGCGGAAGCGCTTGGGCCGCCGGTGTATATTAAAAGCGCAATGGCGGCACGCACGGACGACGGGACGGTTTTGCGCTGCTGGCTTCTTTGTGTTGTGACTTCGCGCATAGCGTGCGAGCATGTGCACGTTACGTTCTCCGGCTGTGCTTGTGCGCGTTGCACCGCCGTCGCGCTTCACAATGATGGCGACCGTCACCGGAGTGAAGCGGCCGCAGCAGCCAGCGACAGCGAGCGTGCGCACCACCTCCTGATAGGGTTGAAGAAAATCGTACCAGCACAAATTCGGATGACGAGGCGGACAAAAATAATGCAGTTTTTCATGAAATAAAGGTATGTCTGTGCCGAGTACAATTTCCTTATGTTTTCATGGTCCATTCGATAATCCGGAATTCGGTTAACTCGGACATTTTCTCCGGTCCCGTGAGATCCGGGTTAACGAGGTTTTACTGTACGCCGAAGTGCGAGCGATAACTTTAATTGTTTCAGCAGGATTGCCGAAGCTACTGTGGCCTAGCATGCCGAAGCCGTAAATGTGGAAAACCTTAAGACCCTGACCTGCTGGATAGGTGGCGCTATCTAGTGGGGCTAAGTAAAGTCCCTAGAATAACTAAAGTAGCGCCATACGTGTCGGCGTGCAGGCTCCTCCTCTCCCCAGCGCTTGGTAGTGCAAGCGCACCATCTTGTCTGTCCTCTGTGCATACCCTCTCCCGGCGCTGTGCATACCCTCTCCCGTGCGCCGGGAGAGGGTATGCACGGCCGGCCGTGCTTTCGGCAGTTTCCTGGCGGACACCATAGAGGCGCTGCTGCAGCTGCTGGGAGAGGAGGCAGAGGCGAAGGGGCGCGGTTGGCGCTACTTTAGTTTTTTTAGGGACTTTAGGGCTAAGATGAACCAGGCAAACACAGAATTGGTATTGCAGAAGCATCGTGCATTCTACTTCTGATGTGAATGCCTTGCAGCGGCATAAATACGAATGAGTTACCTTTTTAATCATTTTTCCCTGAAAAACACTAGGCGAAAACAAACGTGTCCATCAGTGTGGTTGCAAAAATCGTCACAAGATGTCGACACCATCGCCCGGTAAACTGGTATTTTGACACTCCTTCGCGTACATTGGGATACTTTACACGCTAAAAAACCTTTTTTATGATTTTGCCGCAGTGGTAAGTCAATCTTATCTAAATTAAATACAGTTTAAATGCAATTATCATCACAACTTAGTGGTGTGCGCAAACGTAAAGGTATACGTTTACGTACGTACGTATACGTTTACGTATGGGAGCTAGAACTTACCTAAAACATGCGTTCCGGTAACACGGTAAAGCGCAATCCGGTATTCCGGTAACACGGTAACGTTAATAAAAAGTATACGTACAAGCTAAAAGTCCCTATTATCACGTGCCGATACCGTCAAGACGTACTACAGTATGGGCTGGAACAGTGAATTCACGTTTTTTCGAAGATTACTTGTAATTTACGTAAAGACACAAACGTGATGTATCGAATTGCAAGAGATGGCTTTCCGCTTGAGCATTTAGTGTCGTGAACACACCTGCACTTGCCAACGACCTTTAGCCGCTATGGCCTTTAATTAAGTAATCTAGTCTTGCTCACAAGTGCGACTATACTTATGTACAATGTGGACACATGTGAGCAAGCACACAAAAACTCAACTGGCGCTTGGTAAAATGTAACATCCGCAGTTAGTGTCAACAAATGGCAACAAAAGCTTATCTTTGTTTACCTGCGGTGCAAACGACGTGCACTGTTTAATCAGTGTATCTTATTTTACTAAATGCCGACTGTACTCTCGATCGCGTAGCCTTTAAATCTCCGCGCCTCACCTCATGCTCGTAAACAGTGTCGGTGGAGATTGATTCCAAAATGATCCGCGAATAGCATTGATCGCTTGTGTAATTCGTCTAGGAAACCGAGTTCTTTTTGTTTAATTTATGCCGTAAGGCATACTGGCACCAAAAAAAGAAAAAGCAATGCCATTTCGAAACTGCTTAGCTAGTTCAACAGTGACACGCGAGAACACTAGACAAATGGAAATTGCAGAGAAGTCGTAGCTAAACGCAGAAAAAGTTCACGACTGTATTATGCAGTGATATGATACACCTGGCTAGATTCACTTCAGCTGCAAAGTTCTGGCACGGGGCCGGTAGAAAGCTAAAGAGAGGCCCACGCGCCCGTCGCGCCAACTGGCGTACACACTTTTCCCATGAACGCTTGCGCACCCATTGGTGGCACTCATGTGCTTCAAAAAAGTCTCTTGTATTGTGTCATGACTTTGCCTGTCATGTTGTATCGCTATGGCCGTGAAACCACATATCGAGGAAAAATTCGCACTGCTGCGAATCCACACTTGACGGTTAACTGTACGTCTTACCTGCACCACTATAAATTTTTTTTTTTTTTTGTATGCATAAAAGCATGTTACGGCCAAACCTCAAAAAAGGAAATTTTAGAAATTTTAAAAGCCATGGCCATCGACGAAAGTGGACAATCATGCATCAGCACACCTTCCATACTACTAACAGAAAAGGAAAAAAAGATTCATGCGCACAAATAACCAATCTGGGAATCGGTGAACGTCGCATTCGCTATCAAATGCTACAAAAATGCAAGGAAAGTTTCAATAAACGTTCAGTTGCTAGTTCAGCGGTGTGTCGTGTCGTCTCCCCTTCTGTCCTCATCCAAGTAGTTGGCTGGAACCCCTCGCTCACTAAAATGTAGTTTTGATGAATCCTCAACTGAGCCTCATATACAGTCAACTGCCGATTTTTCGGACTCCCTAGGGACCGCAAAATCATCCGAAAAATCGGGCAGTCCGAAAAAACGAATTCATGCTTTTTAATTTCGCTCAAGTGGTCAAATCGCCACCCATGTCTGAAATAGCTTCAATGGCTCCCAGCACACTTATCAGGCATTCTGGTGAGCGCCCAGGCTCTTGTGTATACATTTGGTACGTGCCGCGTACCCCGCTTAACTATTGTGCCGATACCAGCAAAGCGCGGATTGAGTTACGGCTCTCTCGCATGGGGCGTTTGGGAATGATGACGCGAAACACAAAGGCTGTGGCGGTAGAGCGGATCTTCCGACTTTCCCTGATTCGTGTGCGCACGTAAACGATGCGCTACTGAACGAAAATCACCGCTAACACGCAATATATGCTGCCGTGTGCAGTCGATCGTTCCTAGTTGTGGGCAGCACGTCGCCAACTACGCAGACTCCGTCACTGCCGGGGCGCTTGCTAGCTGTAGTGTACGCACGCGTTTGCCGTGAAGGTGTTCGTGATGCCCACTCAGTTCCTGACCGCACACGGGCGCGGTGATGCGGCTTTCGTTCCTCAAAGCAAAGCGTCTGTGCGGAGCACTTTAGCAGTCTTGCACAAAGAGGCAGCACGAACGGCGGCGCGGCGCGTTCAGGTTGTCGCCCATTAAAAGCGTGCAGTATGCTTACAACTGCGCTGGACCTCATGCACTACCGAGCAGTTAGCTGAAGATGCTTATCATAAAGAATTGTCAGCGATTAAGTCGTACTGGAGAGTTTGCCACCTGCCGCCATCACGCCTCCATGCATTCCCAGTGCTTATCCGTAAAGACATCGCTGCACCGCGCCGTGATAGTAACCACTTCGTATTTTTGGTCTACTTCACCCCATAACACGTAAGCATTGCAGCAAAGCCGACTTTTGGACACTGCTACGGCCGTAAACAGATCGACTCGCGAAAGCGCTGGTTCAAACCTACGAGACGATAGATGCGGCTGAGGTTGGGGCTTCAAATAATGCCGTTTCTGACCAGAAATTTGGGCAAAAAGTCCGAAAAATCGGACGCCAAAGAGTTTCCGCATCTGAAATTTCAGACGTTCTTATACGTGGACGGCTGTGGGGCTTGTGACGGTGCCGCGAAAGCGTCTGAATTTTCCAGCATGTCCGAAAAATCGGGCGTCCGAAAAATCAGCAGTTGACTGTAGTGTAATGTATTCACTGACCGTTTTGACTCATTGTCGTGGCCTCTGCCTCTTGGTTAGTGCGTACCGGTATAACAATTTGTCACAAAAAAAGTCAAGGGGGGGACGCGACTTCCATATTGCGAGAAATGGCAAAAAAAAAAAAGTTTTTTTGAAAATCACATCTTCAGTTTCTGTAGCCCTTCTTCAATCTGATTCCAAAATATCTTCTTTGAAAAACCTTGTTGAAGTACTTTAAAAAGTTTGTTGCTCCTGCCAAGGTGGCAGAAGTTCTTTCGGAAATTGCAAAAAAAAACAACAAAAGCGCCGATTTTCAAAAAAATTATAGCTCCAAAGCTGCGTGACCGCACACTACCGCTTTGGGCTCGTCGGAAAGAGCATTTCACCCTGTTCAAATTCCCTGCCTCAGCTGGCTCCTCCCTTCAAAAACAAATGCATAAAAAGCAAATCTGAAGGTCATCTCGAGGCCTCCGATTGGCCACGTCCACCATGTTGCTCCAGCACGCCTCGCCATTAGACGGACTGGGTGAGCGTTTTCTGCTGCTTGCGCTTTTGCGCATCGTGAGGCCACAGCTGTCGAAAATCGTGCTACTTAGTGACGCGTGCACACTCGTTTTGTCTGCACTGATAGACGATCATTTAGAACTGCACTGTAGTTTGACAGCTGCAAGCGGAAGCTGAATCACCAGGGTACAATAGCGCCGCGTTTGTTGCGAACTTCGCAGATGGGCATCTCAGCCTTACCCGTCAGACCCGTGGTTATAGGTTCTGCTTATCAGCGTTTTGGATTTCTCACAAAGACCATCGCGGAACCACTCTTGGTACTCGTGATTGAAGAAGGCGTACTTTAAAACGTCGGGCATCGCAGCCGAGCGTACTGCTCGCAGTCGTGGCTAGGCCTAACTCCGCTCACGGTGCCGGTTTACGAGACGAATTCAAACTTTGTTGGCAGGGACATCGCACTAGTGGACATGCGAAAGCGAACAAGCCGCATTCTGCATCATCGCAAGCAACAAATCACATCGCTTACTGGCGCCTTAACCCTTTACGGCCTGACCCGCACAAATGTGCGGGTCAATAAAGAAGCTCACGAAACGGCACCTGTTTCAGTTTGGGTTTCATAGCTCTGTGCCGCTGAAGTCAATGTTTACGGGAATATATCTGTTTCAGTAGTTCAATAATTTCGGCACCAGAGGGCGAGTAATCTTCCGCCAAAAATGCCGTCTGAGCACGTGCGCCGACAGCAGCTACCTCAGACGTGTAAATCAACGCTCCTTCTTGTTGTACATTTTTTTTTCGGGAGTGTAGGCTTAGGAAAGGAATAATGAGACTTCGAAAAACATGCTGCGCTAAAAAAATTGCGCGTTCCTACCACACACGCTGTGTACTCACGCGTGAAAAAGTCACCGTCACGTTTGTGCGGGCTGGGCTTTAGTCCTCGTCAAGTGCACGGCAGAGCAACGCAGGTTGGCTTGTCCGCGCGCGGTTGCGCCTGCGCATTCTGTTTTTTTATTGCGAATAGATTTCTTGGCGTCTTATTGGCACTTTTTTGGGTGGTGTTTATTGATGTTTTCTTATATCTGAAGTTAGCGACGGGAAGTGATGTGCGTGAATTGTGATCACCATTGACGCAGAAAATATTTATTTTGTGAATGTGTTGTGACAACAGGCATTATATTTCAAAGAATTACATTTTACATTGCCTATGGATATAGAGTTTCAGTATCGCCAGTGAAATTCTAAGGATAATAAATAACATTGAGGGTTAAAATTGCTAAAATTATCTAACTTAGGGAACAAGCTTCTGTGTGCGCTGAATTTTCTTTTTTTTTCACATGCCGAGATTTTCAAACCAGAGAATGAAGAAGACATAGAAGAGATATTGAGCCTCCTGATGTCTTGAGTCAGAATTGGGTAGGGACCACGTTGACGAATTGACAGAGATGCATATTCGTCGTTCGAGCCAACTTAGTGATGAAAACTGGAGTATGGAAGATGAGTTTTGGAGCAGTCTCTTCCGTAATAACTGGGCCAGGTGACCACTCACCCTATCCTGTCAGTTTCAGTGAAATTGATGTCTTTTGGAAGAACACATTCGGCTGCAAAGCATCACCTGCTTGGAAGTGATGAGACAGCCGACGTTCTTGTTGTTCTCAAGACTCTTTTGCCAACTTTCTCACACTAATTTAATGCAACGATCTTTGAAGTTACGGCTGAAAAAAACGGCAGTGTGCCCTAGTTGTAGATATGAAACAACTTTGCAAGTGGCTGTGCAAAAGATCAAGCAGCTTTAGGTATGGACCTGATCATGGGCTGCATCCGATCTCTGAGGAACTTTAATCGTCACCAGGCGCCCAAGAATTGAAAGTGGAAAGAAAATTGTGTCACAAGATCAATCCTTAGACAACTTTACTGGAGTGTAAAAGGCGCCCGGCATAGCCAAGCGATTAGACTCAGCTATACGTACCACTGGCGATCAGTATACAGCTTGACATCTCCACATCACTGCAGGCTGTCAAGTGTAGCTTCTTGCTCAAAGACGCGTTGTATGAAGTGCAACTTATACCTGTGCCTCACAAGTGACACACAATACTCTAAAATGTTGCATTCGAAGCGCTGACCACGCATTTTTTGCTTTGTCTTGGCCGTTATGAGTGTATTCCTCGCTGCGGTGAATCACATGAATAAAAGCCCAGCCCGCACATATGTGCGGGTCTGTTTTCTGGGGCAAAAACTCCAATTCTTACAATTTAACCTTTGAAAACCTAATTACAATAGAGCAAACGTCAATAATTTTTGAGCAAGTTAGCAATTTCTCCATTATATTTTTCTCGGGCAGGAAAGCGTTAAAGGGACACTAAAGAGCAAAACGATTTTTCGCGTATTAGTAAAGTATAATTTCACAATTCGAAAACCCCACTCTAACCGTGACACGACGCTTGGTAAGCGAGGAAACATGGAAAAGAAAATGCGGGTGGAGACGCCACCTTGAGATTTCCGCACCAAACACCATGATGTCATAAATTTTGGAGGCGTCTGCTGGGTCCTACGTAGCTTCTAATCAATAACATTGAAGTACATTGTCATTTCTGGGTGCCATAGATTTAGCATACGAAGTTTCACAAAAGTTCATCGAGCCAGTGTTGCGAAAGTATGAAAAATACGTTTTGAAATTTTTGACGTCATGCGCGGAGATCTTGGCGGGAAATTTAAAAATGAAACTTGAACCTTGATTTTCTCCTCTAATAATGAAGTTATGATAGGGAAACATGGGGTTTGCAGCAGGTACTGAATGTATTCTGAGAGCCTGGGCACGCATGAAAATGCCTGATAAGTGTACTGGGAGGCATTAAAGCTAATTCACAAGCAACTCTTGTGAGGGACTATCGGCTCTACACAGCAGTAGCGTGTTTCAGAAAAAATTCTATTTTCACTCTGAGACAGATCGCAGTACAGACGCACACACATATATCTCAAAATATTAATACTGTGTTTCGTCTGCGACGTGTGTCCGTCGCTGTATCAGTTGCTTTGTGTTCCGGACCTTGTAATACCGTATTTACTCAAATCTAGGCCGCCCTCGATTGCCGACCCCGAAATTCGCAAGGCCAAAAGAAAAAAAAGATTACCTCGAATGGAGCAGGTCGAATGAAAGAAACGCCGTTTCATCAGCTGAAAACACAGCATTTTTATTGCATAATTGCACACTCCGTAGCGCGCATACTTTTCGTGCACGCCGAACTCTTGCTGCGCTTGCAGGTTAGAAGTTTTTTCCGCATGCAAAACGACGCTGTTGTGGCACCGCTTGATTGCTGCAGTGATGTGATAGCTGCGCCAATTGCACCAAACTGCGCCAAGAAGGGAAACCTGCTACATCCTGCTACAGCGTGGCAAAAATTTCATTATTTGTGCCAAGCATGCGCCAAGACGTCATTTTTGCATTCTTTCGGTGAGCAACAAGATGGCAGCCGCTCGAAATCCATACGTTACCCCTGCGATTTCGAGTGGCCGTCGCCATAGACAGGAAAGTGCTATGTAGCTGAAGTTGCTGGGCACAAGCCTTCCAAAGACACCCTTACTGCAAAACTTACTGCGTAAGATTTCAACTCGTCCATACTGCGAAACTTTCTGCGTTAGTTTTCTATTACTACTGAACACCACCGTGAGTTAACATTATTTAGTTCACTAAAATAGTTTCTAACTGATGTGGTTGCAGTCGGAGAAAAGTAATGCCGATATAGTTGTTCTTGGACGACAGTCTTACTTGAGTGACTGCATTAATTACACTAATTGAGTACGTTTATGTAGCACCAACCATTTATTTAATCTGTGTTTTTTTAATTTGTAGAGCTATTTGTTCTAGTTTACTGCTAAATATTTCATGCAGGGTGTCTATGCTTCAACGCCATACAATGGGCAGACTTTATCAACATTACCATGTGCTATACCGTGACTGTTACTTTGCTAGCATGGTGTCCCAGTATTCCGGTGTATCTTTGCCGGGCTTCTCGACCTCGGCAAATGTACATGTCAAACAGCTTGTCAAATGTAAATACATACTCCCCCTTCCAATCACCGTAGATTTTGTCGAGCGCACATTAAATAACGGGAACAAAGGACAAGTTAGTAAACTTTGTTCATCATTAACTGCCCATTAACCAGGACCCTAATGATTCTGTACATAAAGCACGACAGAAGACACTTCTCCTCACAATGAAGGCCTTGGTTGTACTAAAAGCACAGGCGTAATCAGACTTTTTCTTTAAGTGCCGATAACTTGAGGGTCCCGGGGCTCACGTATGCTGTCGTCGCTTGGCGTAACGCAGGCAAAATCATGTATAAAAATAGAAAAGTAGAGACGCATGTACTGTGCAATGCCAGTGCATGTTAAAGAACACCAGATGGTCAAAATTTCCGGAGCCCTCCACTACGATGTCTCTCATAATCAAATCGTGGTTTTGGGACGTAAAATCCCAGATATTATTATTGAAAATAGAAGAGAAAAGAAAGCAAGCGATAAATAGAAAGAGAGAGAGAGAGAAAGGGAAAAAAATAGGAAGAAAGTTAGAAATAAAAATAAAGATAGGAAAAAAGGATAGAAAAAACGGAAAAGAGAAAAGGAAAAAAGGCTGCCCAGCTACCCACTTCCTTCAGGCTTGGCACCACGAGTGCGGAGCTGCCATAATTTTTGGAAAGTAAATAGAATGCATAGAAAATTTAGACAGCTTGTGCTTCCAGTATTGTAACTAAAGCACCAGGTAAAGCCAGAGTCATTTACAAATACTAAGTGAATTCCTGGGAAGTGTTAGGTGGCTTGAGCTGATTGGACTTGGGGATGCTTACAGAAAAGTGAAGAGCAGTGACCTAATTTCATGTTTAGGTGTACTGCAAATGAACATGGGTGAATAAATGGATTGCGTTTGACATGTGTTGTAACAGCTCCGGCTTAGAGACAAATATTTGCGTCCGAAAATGTGCTGCAAGTAACTGCTCCAAATGGTTGTTAATCTGCTCCCAAGTGGCATTTTAGTTGCTCCAGAAGCTGCGCCAAAATTGCTTTGGTCAATCACATCACTGTTAGTGTGATCGCTTCAAAACCACATGCGGCGCAGGCGTTTCACAAGCATGTGGTTAAGGCGCGACACTAAACAATGCGACTGCACTAAGCAATCACTTTCAGAAAACTGCCAACTCTGCGCTCTGCGCACCGCGCTCGCACTTGTCACACTTGCACGCACGCAAGAGGAGGATAGTGTCATGGTGCAGGCTGATCGCCGGCGCCGTAATCACGTGACACAATCCACCCTTGCCGGCATGAAATCTTGCCGGCTCGACGACCCTCGCTGCATGAAAGCATATATGCCAACTCTTCCGAATTTTCCATAAAATGTACAAATTTCAACCTCGCTTACGATTTTATGAATCTTGCCTGAAGTTTTACGGAAAATATTATGTTTCTGATAGAATAAAGATGAAAATCTATTAAAACAGCGTGGCCTTTGTGATTAGCTCCGGCGCGTTGCCATAGCGAGTCGCGGAGGCCACGAAAACGGCATTATGGTACGTTCTGCTGCTACAAGAGGACAGTACGTACTCTTGTTATCAGCAGCAGCTTTGTCATTTTAGCAGAGTAGCTAGATTTAGGCGATTTAATGACTTCTGTCGTCTTTTCGGGGGATGGCCACGAATACATCCCATTGAGAAGGTTTTCCTTTCTCTATGTCTATACCGCCTCGGCGATAACTGTGGTTATCGTTTGCCACAACAGCTGTACAAAACCGCGGTCGTTCTTGGCACGATCATGCATGGCGACGACGTAGCTGACAGAACTCCGAAAGTGTACGCGCGTCCTTAATTCGCTTATCTAAAGCGACACTGCTTTCCGCAAACGCTGCGCACAAAACCGCGGCAGATGCGATCATAGATAGCAACAACTGACTTAGTTTTGAAGGCGCGTGCGCAGCGAGCGCATGCGGGTTGAAAACGGAACTACTGTTTGGCGTAACTGCCGCGCACGAAACTGCGGTCAGTGCGACGTGTTCATCGATAGTGATACGAGCTCCGAAGGTATGCTGCCAACGCAGCGGTAGATTAACGACAATAAAGTCGTAAAAAAGGCACGAAGCATTTCGGTGTTCCTGTCGATCCTCGCTGATGATTACGGTGGATCGGACTTGGGCACTTAGTTTCCAGTTGGCCTCAAGGCGAAGCTTTGACGCGTGCTTTCGGGGCAGCCGGCATCCCTTACTGGTTCGTTCACGTGTGTCCCAGAAAGACATACGTGAGTTCTTTTGATGGAAAATAGATGTTTTGTGCGTATGTCATGGTTTGAAAACCGATTTGATAGTTTCATGATGATACGAAATTTTGGGCGATACGAATAGATTCTACTGTAGTTGGGAAACCCTATTGTTTATGAGCCATATGAAGACCGCAATGCCAATGTTTACGCTTACAGGGCTATTCCGGAGCCTCCCCCCCACTGCCACCCCCCCCCCCCTTCCTTTTTCGGAGGTGTTTTTCCGGGGAAAAAAAGGGGGGGGGTTGAATCTGCGGGCCTAACGCCACCCTCCCCCCCTTGTTTCCGAAATCTCCCGTATTCAGATTATTTGAACAGTTATGCGTACACGACGGAATTGCCGTGCTTCGTGCCGTCATAGAAAGGGGAAGAGTTTGGTTTTTGCACCACGTGGGTCCGTAACATGAACATATCGCATGGTGACAAGTCCAACATCAAGGTCCACATCGCTTCGAAACAACAGGGATATGTGCAAGATGCGGGCAACCAGTTAAGCTTGGCAAGTTTTTTGCACAGTCACAGTGATTCAGTTCTTGCCCTGATTCTCTGATTACTCGCTGCAAAAACATGATGATCAAGCTTGTCGTTAAATCGTTAAAGGTGAAAAGTGAATCCCTCGACCTCAAAACAACAACCCCCCCCCCCCCCGCTCCGAAAGTTTTACTAATTTCTGTGTCGACAGGTTGGCAGGTATGTGAAAGTAAGACTGCGAGATTTCAGAACAATGGACAGTACGAAGCAGACAACGCTGTTCACCTGTGTAGCCATGGGGACCACCACTCCGCCGCTGAGCGACCACGTCACTACGCAACGCTACCATAGGATGTCGCGAAAATGAGCCTCGGACGCGCCTGCAGAACCGCCTGCGCATGTCAGCTTGAAATCGGCACACGGCGAGCCGTCATGCCGCTAGCGTGGCCGGGCCTTTACGTATGTGGCGGCTGCGGTAAAACCATAGTACTTGAATCTAAGCCAGTGCCCCCCACTTTCGCACATCGTTTTTTTTTTTTTTTTTTTTTTTTTTTTTTTTTTTTTTTTTTTTTTGAAAAAAACATTGGCCTAGACTCGAGTAAATACGGTAGTTGTGAAATGCTCCTTCGCTTTGCCACCACGCACTTTTGCAATCTTTTCTGCACTTTTCCAAAAAGAAAGAAAAAGCATTGTAGTGGGTAGTTGTGCAATATTTGCTGTGGTGGGGCACTGATTTGTTTGTCGACGGCGACTTCATGCGTCCGGAGAGGCACATTGGTACTGGGCAGTTGCTGCGTATTACTGTTAAGTGTGTAGCCTCAGCAGGTATGTACTACCGAGGTTTGTCTGTATTGTATTTGTGATACAGAAAAAGTGGCTGAGCTTGCATTTGCAGTAGTGCACTTTCTGTGCTGCTGGAAGTTTTCTATACGCATGTTGCAAAGGGCTGTACTTTTGCGTGGGGTTTCTAGGGTGATGTTAATACCGTATTTACTCGCATAATAGGCGCACCTTTTTTTCCAGAAAATCCGGCTCCAAGTTCGGGGTGCGCCTATTACGCGGGGTAAAATTTCCGAAAATTTTACTTTCAACTACAGCATAGACCACTGATAACGTAAGTCGCTGAAGTCACGAATATCCGCGCTACAGCCGAAACAACCTTCTTCATAGGCTACATTAGCGCAAAACGTGTTGAGCATGCAGTCTCGTGTGTCCGGGAATGGAGGCATGCGACGCAATGGGCTTACAAGCATTCAAATTTTCAAAAATTAACATCGAAAGACCCGCGTTGCCAACAAAATGAACGCGAAAAAAAAAACTAACTACGAAAAGAATGCGCCTTATCACGACCGAAATATTGTGCGCTGAACGGTACCGATCGTTTGATTTCACGGGCTCGCACCCTATATCCAACACATTGCAATCGAATCGCGAACCACCATTCGAGTGTTACAAGTGCCACCCATGCCACGGCCCCTTTCCTTCAAGTAGAGCCACCACTAAGAGTTACGTTGATTTCATACAAAACCACAACTTTGATCGCCCGCGACCGCCACCGAAAAGCAACCAACGCTGATTAGCCTACTAGCCTACGGTTTGGCATGTCGCGGGAAATTTTACAGGACAACATGAAGATTGGGCGTCGTAAAGATCGCACTCAAGCACTGATCCAAGAGCAGCGTGCGCGGTACGACGTTTAGGTTCGCGGCCGGGAAATCAACGGCGACAAAAGTCCGCGTAGTGGCAGCAAAGGCGAAAGCTTGTGTTGGAAAGCAGAAAAGCTTTTAAACTTGCAGACGAGGTAGCAAACGCGATAATGACGGCGCTTTAATTTCCCGACAGGAAACTCAAAGCGCACTTGATGAGGACGCGATCGCACGTTCCATGCGGAGCGCGCACGACCGGCAAGCGGCTGGAGCCACGCCAGCGTCGGTGCAAAGGTTACTCCGACGCCCAGGCAACCGCCCTTTCTCACTCGGCGAGCCCGAGCAGCTGGCGCAGCGCTGCCATGGTCTTCTTTCTTTTCTTTTTCCTTGCTCCAGTTAACGTAACAGGGCGTCGAATTGCAAACGTGCAAATGTGGATCACGGCCAAGTTTGGGGTGCGCCTATTATGCGCCGAAATAAAAAAATCTGATTTCTCGCGACCAAACTGGGGGTTCGTCTATTATGCGAGTAAATACGGTAATACCTTTTGATGTAGAGATGTAGAATTACACTAGTTCGATGTGTGACGGTGCGACTCTACTTGTAATTACCTCTGCGGTAGAGGATAGCACGGAAAACGGGTGAGGAAGGAGCTGGAGTACCGAACGAGACGAGCTCTACGCTGGCACGGTTTTTTGGACCCACTGCACGTGTGCATATCGCCTGTGCCACTGCTTCTAGAGTGTGCACTCCACATGTGCCACTCATCCCAGTGTCCGTGCTTTGCTTCTGAAATGCGTGCGACGCAACCCATGCTTTGTCTGCTGCTGCAGCTGAATGAGCCACCTGAGCTAAGGCTCAGCGCCACCGCCATTGCGTGCTGGGTGGCATCTTAATCATTGGTGCCATTTTTTTCCTTTGCCTCTTTCCTCTGCAGGAGCGGCACCAACCTAGAGTCTCGCGTCTCCAAGGCGTCACTGTTCTCACTCTTCAAGGACACGTGCGAGATGCTTGGTCGCGATGACCTGCTGTGCAAGACATACGGCGAGACCAAGGACTCCGCGCTCTGCTACCAGGGCGCCAAGAAGGTGCTCTTCGAGCGCTTCCTCAAGCTCGACCGCGGTCGTTGGGTGCGCAAGCCACCTGAGGAGGAGATGTTCCATTAGGATGTTCCTTGTTTGTCAGCATTTTTTTTTTCATTGTCGTGCGTAATTACCGTCACTAGTTCTTTTTTTTTTTTCCCTCCCTCCCTCCCTGCTGACTACACGTCGGTTCACATCGTCTCGTTGCCATCATTTGTCGTGATTTTTTCTTTTTCTAGTTTTCACGATTTTCATCCCTGCTCATTGCCGCCGCAGGCGCAGGAGCTTATTGTCGCGTGGCCATGTTACTTCCGTCGTCACTCGCACCATTCCTCCGCAGTCGTTTTACACTTCACCACGTGTTCGGAAACACACACTCTTTGTCGGCACGTATGCTCGCTTTCCACCCTCTCACTTCCGTATCACACCCTCTCACTTCCGTATCGATTCTTGAACTTGCCGACGATTCTAGGATGCTTTGAAGGCATTCTGCTAACATTACCCTGCTTGCACCGCGTTTCATTCTGCTGGTTCCTCTCACAGCTGTGCTATTTCTTCCTTTTGGTTGGTTGGTTGGTTTTGGCCAGGAAGCATTCGAACCTAGAACGGTCCCAAGTCGAAGGTCAGAGGTCGCACGTCAACGTTTGTGGAGGGGACATCCAAAGAGCCGGATCTTTCTCCTGCCAGTCTTTACACTGGCATCGTGCAAGAGTGCTCATCTCCTGCCTGGTACCCTGCTTTTCGGCCCTTTTATGCTGGCACCTTGGGAGACCTGTTTTATCCGGCATGAACGATTCAAACGAGGTACAACTGTGCTCGCTTTGAGGGATTGGGGGGTCATCGCTGTTGTGCAAGCGGAGCAGCGTCTAGTTCAATTCACCTAAATTTTCCATCAAGTGTGCTTCGCATGTGCCTGTTTTTGTTTTTTTGTGTGTGGCAGTGAGGGATGAACAAATTTTGGAAATGGGCCGCGTAAGAAAGTTCATTTTTGCACTTTTCGTAACACTAAAAAAATATCTGGCAACCAGCCTGCCCTTGAACTTCACTGTTCTTGGTGTAGCAGTTTTGAGCACTTCGGAGGTTAGTGAAAGAAAAAGTTCTGCTAATTACTTTACACCGAACATGACAGTAAGAATCGCGACAAAGAGCGCACCACAATGTAAAAGGAACACACGCAAAGCAGGTGCTTTGCGTGTGATCTTTCTACATTCTGGTGTCCTGTTTTGTCACGCTGCTTACCACGAGGGTTGCGTTTTAGAGCAGTTACTTCGTTTTTATTTTTCATCAGTGATTATGCTCGCTACTCTCCCAAACACGGCAAGAACAGGCTGTTCAACCCTTCACGCCGGGATATGAGAGGCTAAGCCTGTCCAGTCTGTCCAGTTCACACCTTTGTCAGTCTGCACCAGCAATTCTACAAAACCCAAAGCTGTGCATCCATTTCTCTTTTTTTATTTTCTACACATCCACTGAGTTGCGAGCCAAGCATTTGTCAATCTGCTCAGCCGTTCTGCTTATATCGTTTGAAATGGACGGTTGCAGTGGCTCTACATTGGCTCGCATCCAGTTGGCCCATCCTGCATACGATGGACATGGCGCAAGCCACACAAGAGCAAACCACTAGTGATTGGAGTCGCATTAGCAGTTCACCGTTGGCAGTTTGCTCACCTCCAGGCCAGGTACGGTTTAGTTAGTTGCATACCCACTACAAATCGTTTTCTTCTGACTTATTGAAATTGATGCCACCCTGTGTGAAATCATTGCGCTAGTGTTGTTCAGCTGCCGCCTTCGTTTTTTTTTTTTCTCTCTATGTTGCATGAATAAGGCAGACAGATATCGCGAGCTCTTCTCACTAAATCATGGGCTTGTTTCCGGTCATGGTTAATGTAGAGGGGGCATTTCGTTTGCTGTAGTGTTTAACTACACTACTTTTCTCTATAAACAAATGTGTGTTGTCTGCAGCAACGCAAGAGTTGAGCGGCAACTCCCAGTAAAAGAAACAGCGTTGTCCTGCTGCTGTTGTGCGCTAGTGGATGACACAGCTGTTTTGTTTCCGTTAAAAAAAAAGAAGCAATTTTTTTATGTAGCCATGCATGATATGTTGCCTCCTGCTGATATCGCCAGCTACTGAATCCCGATTATCGTCTGCCTTGTTTACGCAACTCATTGTGTGCACCCGGTACAAAAGGCCCGTGGCCGACATAGCCAAGATAGTGTTTCTACGAGGTCAAAAGTACAAAGACGGACGAGAAGGGCCATGCATAAGCATGACAGGCCCCAAACGGATTTTACCCGGTGCACTCTACGAGCCCGGCATGCCTCGCACGTTGCTTGTCGTCGAAACGCGCTCAGTTGTAGGTTTCGTAGCACAGTTCCCAGCGGAAGTCTCGTTCGTGTGGCGAAGCCGGCAAGCTCTCGCACATCGTCAAAGTGTCAGCGAGGGCTTGTTGTACTTGAAAGTATAGACCTGGAAGCTTCTCTCGCTTTTGTAGCGAGCCGCTGCTTCTTGACATTAAAGGCACTGCTTGCACCACTCATGCAGGAGCTGCTTAGATAGAGGCAGCACACTGTGTGCTTGCAGCGCATTGTGGGATGCACATCATTGTTTTTTTCATGTTCCTCATCACAAACTTGGGCCCCGTTTTCTTTTTCTGTATTAGCTCCCGACGAAAGTCCAATATTTGGCTCATACTGTCGCATGCATCGTGTCGTTGATACTACACTCACTTCTTTTCTACTGCATTACGCTGTTCATGAAAGAGGAACGCTGTTTCTGGCCATGATGGGGCGCTTTCCAGTGGCGCGAAGTGAACTTCGAGTGTTGTTCATTGCTTCTTGGCTTTTGCTTCCTCGTACTTTAAAAAATTTTACCCGGTTCGTCGTCTTCTGTGCACCCTTTGTACGGCCGACAACAGAGTGGTGTTCCACTTGAACACAACATGAACATGTCCTCTCCGCATCTGTGGGTGTCAAGAATGCCACGCTCTGTAAAAGGGCTCCTGTCATTGCCTAAGGCGCTAACTGGTTTCATCTGTTCATGGGCATCTGGCCACTTTTTTTTTTTCTTTTGTTTCACACGCAGACGGCGGCATGCCGAATGAAGTGGTCTGTAATTGCAGCACTTCTTTTTTTCATCATCTCTTCAAGTCTTATGTATATATTTGCTTCTTTTTAATCGCAGTGCAGCTATCTCACCTTATGTATTGTCATTACGCTGTCACAGTCATTATGTTCTGTTGCCATGTCTATTCCTAAAGTCGTCACTAGTGTTGTTTGCGAAATGGGTTTACGTTGCAAGCTGTTGAGCATGGGTGTCACCCCATGGTGTCTTGTGCTTTTTTTTTTTTTTTCCGTATCTGTCACTCTCACATTGCATTTTTTTCCCTCCGTTGTAGCCTCATCTATGCCATTTTAGTTTTTGCAAGAATTGGGGAAAGACCCCATCTTATCGTGCGTGGCACGTTTCGAAAGCAAGGCATTGAGCCCTGTATTTTTTAATGCCTGCCGGCTCACGAGAGCCGCTCGTATTGTCGCGTTGTACATAAGCGCGGTGCTGTCGAGCATCGCTTTCCTGTTTTTAGTTGACGCATCTCCTGCACCGCCGGAACAGGCGTTTGACCCTCGTCGTGCGTGTCTCGCGGTATTTCGTCAGACATATGCAGGCACCGCCCACACTCATCCCCCGGCGTTGTCGGCATGCTCCGTTTTTTTTTTTTTTTTTTTTTTTGTTATTCCCGTTTTGATTCCCGCATTGATTTCCCCAGTTTTTTTTTTTTTTCCCCAAGTGCGTTGATTTTATGTAGCATTGCAGCTTTCGATTTTTGCTCCGAGCTCACTGTTCAAGAAATGTGCGCTGGCAAGAATTTTTGCAGCATTCATTCATTCTTTCTTTCTTTCTTTTCCCCTCTCCTCATCAATTGCTGCAGGCGTGATAGCTGGTCTTATGACTGAATGCAGCACTTTTATTTACGCAGCGATTCATTTTCACCGAACTGTGTGCCCAGTCTCATTCTGTGTGGTCTGCTCTTGTTTGCTGTATTGGAAGAGTGTGATTGTTTTGACTGCTTGGGCAGTATATATACTTTTTTTTTTGTATGCTGCACAGTGTGTTCTCCGACTCTGAATGCACGTCTTGTGTCGTAGTCCATCGTGTTTATTCTGTACGTACGCCCTTTTTGCTTTTTCTCCCGTGCTGATACTTTTGAGACGCACTTCTACAAAACAAGCATAAGTCTAAACAGGATGTGCCAAAAAGCAAAAAAAAAACAAGCAGAGAAGAGGCGCAGAAGTGTCCTCTCTCAAGGGAGAGAGAAGTCTAACCGTGCCATCCTTTCAGAGCAAGGGTTTTGGCGCGGCACAATGAAACCGGGAGCGATCGAGGTGACCGCCACGGTCGCAGTCTGCGTGGTTGCAATCGCCGAATGCACCGCGACAGGGGCGCAGTACAGGACAGAGAGAGGTGTGTGGTCTGGTCGGCCGAGAAGGCAAGCATCATTTTGTCTGAGTCCCGGCACGTGGCTCTCGACAAGATGGTGCCACCGATTCCCGTCTGCTTGTGGAAGGCCTGGTGCGCTGCCGCCGTCGTGTTGCCGCATGTGCAGCGGGGAACGGCACACGGCACACACCACGACAGGTGCGCGCTACGATGGCTGCCGCCACCGGCCACGACCTCCCTTCCTTCGCCGCATCCGGCGACGTGCAGGGTCGCCGAGAGCAGAGGCCGCCGATGGCTGCCGCCCGGCCAGTTTCGTCGGCGTCCGACGAGGTACGAGCAATCGTACAGGCATTAGCATGCACGTCGGGTGGGGGGACTCCGTGCCCCATGGCACACGCGCTTCGTTTTTTCTTTGCGCTCATCGCATGCACCCCGTGCACATGAAAAACGGTCGGACAGCAGCAAGATGGGCTGTGACTGAGTCGTCGGTGCGGAACGCAGGCGGTCTGGACCGGACATACTTAACAGCGTTAGCGCGGACCCTTCTCCGAGGCAGCAGCCATCTCTGCTGGAACGCTCGAGCGTATCTCTTTCACTCTCCACTCACCCGCACCCTTCTCTTCTGTGTCATGTGCACGTGATGTTTGTGAATGCCGCTCATGTTGCCAGTACGTGTGCGCCTAGGCAAGGCACACATGCATGCTCTGGCTCTATTTAACCTGCTCGTTAGTTGCATGTGTAGCGTTGCGGCCACTCTCCCATTTGGGTTAGGCGGCCCTCTCTGTAGGCATAATAAGTGCACCAGTAAGCTTTGTATCCTGACACTGTATTCTTTCGTCGGCTGCTGGTTACGTTTCCCTCACCGTTGGCTGCTTGTGAAGAAACGGGTTTTGGTTCCCACTGTCGGCAGTCCAGGGACTTACTCCCGTTGCTCATTGGGGCACCAAGTCCGGCTTCGTTCGACTGCTGTTTCCGTGCCGCGTCGTTATCGAAGTACTTGGTTCGCCTTCTGCAGTGGTCGAGTAGGCTCACTTGGCTCCCTCAGTTCGCTGGGGCCAGGCTCCTAGCGCAAACGGCGGAGCTATCGCCTTTTGGCTTCATCGCGCCGTCGAGTAGACGGCGTCGACAAGGGCATTCCGTCGCTTTGCCACTTCTCAAGAGTCTGGCCAAGGCTGTTTGCGCGTAGAGCCTAGTTGCCTGCTAGCACTGGGAACCATAATCTTCTTCCTCCTGACGAGTCTCGACTCTCTCTT
Source organism: Rhipicephalus appendiculatus (assembly GCA_030522465.1). Classification (NCBI taxonomy): domain Eukaryota; kingdom Metazoa; phylum Arthropoda; class Arachnida; order Ixodida; family Ixodidae; genus Rhipicephalus; species Rhipicephalus appendiculatus. The sequence goes on along the minus strand of JALIZH010012784.1, from coordinate 16,029 downwards.
CACTCTATCTATCTTTCTCAGTAGTTTTTATCGTTTTTATTGTAGCTTGTGAACGTAAACCAATCTCGTGAGTGTTTAGTAAGCTCGAACCTAAGCCGACCTAGGGCCGACGTCCGCGACCCCCGTGTAGTTGCGGACAGCGGTGATAGATCGTCGCGTCGTTGTAATCTAGCGAAAGCGCGATTTAGGAAACAAGGTTCACTGTCTTCTCGTCTTGTCTGTGCTTTTGTGTGCGTCTTAACTGCGCGTGTACACTCTTGCTCGGAAGAGAAAAAAAATGCGAATAAGGGAGACAAAACCACTGAAAGCGTAAAACGAAGAACTTGGTTTCGGCATCGTCGTCTAAACGTTTGGTTGGTGTTGTTTTTCCTTGGTTTCCTTCTGGCGTCCGCATTTTCTGCTGCTGGCCTGATTTCTCATGGTACCGTATTTTTGCGACGTTCGACCCTCTTCTTACACGTTACGCTCTTCTGACGACTTTTCTTGCTTCCTAAGTTTCATCGCGGAAGGTTGGGAGACGGGTCCGCACGCCGTGGCAGTCGGGCACCTTTGGCAGTCCCCAGTGCGGAAAAGCTTTTATTTCTCTCTTTCACGTTGCCTACAGCCGATTCGGTGAATCAAGAACACGAAGAGGCGTGAAGCAGCGCACACACGCACACTTGCTGCACATGCGCACTGCGTGGACTTGGTGGCATGCAGGCCAGGCAGCGGCGACATGTGCGCCAAGGGTGAGTGAAGGAACGGAGTCACACCTTCCCGACTTCGAGAAGCCGTCGGCAGTGCAAAACAACCGCCGGGTAAACGAGTCTCCAATTGTCCCTGAGATGAAGGGCCACTTTGTGTTGGATGAAGCTAATTGGCCACGCTTAACTAGAATCGAATGCTATGGGAAAACCCGGTGTGCTTACGGAGCTCAGACTTGTTTGCATACTTGTGTCGTGGGCCTTTGACTATTGGCAGTGATATACGTGTGCAACGTAGAGAGCGGTCATGTTGACCTTCAGGCTTTGTTGACTTTGTGTGTCGGCCATGTGCCCTGTTGCATTTCTCGGTGTGAGCAGACACCAGAAAGCTTGGCACGTGTTACTAGCCTGCACTTGCTGAAGTGTGATCTGTGCCTCTTTGCACTTCTAGGAAACAAGCGAGCACACGTAAAAGCAACATGCGCCCTTTGCAAAAGAGGTAGAGCATCAGCGGGATGGCTGAACTCATACCGCCATGTTGGAACCATCAGATCTGTGCGTTTCTCAACTGAAGCTAAGTCAACAGTCATGAAGCCCCGTTCACCTTTTGTGTGACATTGCCAGCATTGAAGCGGCATTACAGAGAATGTCAAGTGGTAGCACCTTACTTGCGGTAAGTGCCGTTCAACACTGAGCTTCCATTCTCTGCCTTTCATCCGGACAATTGGAATGAATTCCAAGATGACTGCCGGTCGCCCGACTCAGGAGACACAAAGCCCGCGTCCGAACCGTGCTGCTGACCTCCCCGTCTCGCATCTTCCCAACAGGAGTCGTGTAGGCGTGGTCGGAACCAAACTCTTTGCTCTCTTTTTTTTCTTCTTTTCTGTCTCTTTCGCAAAACTGGTATATGCAGTTCACATTCCGCAGCAGCGGGCACACCCCTGCACGCTCTGTCGGCGTTACCGCGGGCCCCGCCGTCCCGACTTTGTACGAGGACTCGCTTTCTTGCTCGCACGCCCCTCGAGGTCGCCCGGCAGACAGGAATGGTCCGGCTGCCTCCTCGTAGCGCCTCACGGGGCGTGCGATTTGGAAACGGGGCCCGTGTCGTAACCGACAACAGGAAAGGAAAGAAAAAAAAAAAGGATGCAGACGATGTAAGATGCTGTGAAGTTTCACCTCCCGTCGTCGTCATCGTGTGCCCACCTGTCTTTTTCCCGCCTTCTGTTAGGTTCGTTCCACTGCCTCCCATAGCCTCCCTGTTGCTTCTCACTAGGCGCTTCACTTAAACGTCGTTTCATTGGGAGAACAGCAGAAACACGTGTCAACAGTTATGAAATGCGTGTAAAATTATTCCCGCCCCTCTCCACTCCCGCGTCATGCGTACCCCGTTTTCGTGCCATTCTCTTCTTCATTGGTGGCATAATTCGCGAATCTTATTTATAACGCCAAGCGCTCTCCCACCGCACCTCCCAAAGCCTCCCAACTCTGGTCGTGTGTCAGTAGTGGGTCTTGTATTTCACCCTTTTCTTCGTTCTTCCTTAATTCCAGGCCGTCGCGACCGTTCATAGCCAGGTGGGACGACAGGAAAAGAAAACGACATTCCATAACTGATATGCCTCTAGTGCAAAAGGTTTTGCCAGACATCCCTGTTCGTCCCGTCTTGGAGGGGATATGAGGAAGCGGCGATCCCAGCTTCGTTTCCCGACTCCACCGTTTGTCCCTTCTTTTCTTCCCTGCCTACGTCTTTGAGTCCTTCTTTCATCTTATTTGTAGGCGGCGCTTTGGTTTTTCGAAACGTCCGTCCCAACATCTGTGGCCCTTCCGTTTTTGTGGGGGGGTGTCATTCTCTGTATATATACATATATATATGTACATAGCCATATGTATATATATGTATATATGCGAGCAGATGGGAAAGAGGGGTGGAATTTATGTTCCCTTTGTTTTTCGTGTTAACGATTATTTTCGTCATCCCGTCGCGTTTTTCGTTGTGTCATCCGGGTGTATTCGTTCTTCAGTGTTCACCTCCTCATGTCTCGGGTAAGATATTCCTTGGAACATACCTTTTTATATTTTTTTTCTTGGTAGCGGAGATCGTGACAACCGTCCCACTCGCAGTAACCTTCGAATCGTTCGGCCCTCCTCCATGTCTATATTTTTTCTTCCCAAAAACTCGGTGCCCTGACCACCACCTGTGATGTTACTTGGGGACTAACATTTTGAACGCATGTTGAGGTCTTAAATAGTTGCATCTGCATCACTGAGGACACCACCACGTGATTGGCTTTTACGATAAGGCATGTGACCAGTGAGAGTGCACTCTGTATCATCTCTTATTATGTCAAGCTATGAACAGTGCAAAGCTTTTGTGGACAACAGTGTGACATAATGTGTTGATGCCATTCAAGCGTTCCCTGCGGTTTCATTGAAGCGAATGTTGACACTGGCTGGAATCGGCCGAGTGAACGGCTGATGCGACAACTTGAAGAACTTCACAACATGATGATTTAGCGCTAAAAAGACGAACACATGTGAGAGACGGGAGCGCCTGTCCTGTCTCTCACATGTGTTCGTCTTTTTTAGCGCTAAAATCATCATGTTATGTAATCACCAACTCGCCCAACAAGTTCTTATTCTTGAAGAACTTCGTTTGCTCTTCGGTATTGATAAGGGAAAAAGTGCACATATCGCCACTGCCTTTCGAGCGTTCTGAAGCTGTGTGAAATCCGTGCTGATGAGTTTTCAACCATACGATCAAGGATAAATTTGAGCTTGTGAGCAAAACAGAAGCTGAGCAAGGCCACTATGATCACCCCAATCGCTGCAGTGGGTGTTTCTAACAAAGTTTGCTTGTGACTGCATGCATTGGTCACATGCCTCATCCGCGGTTGTCCCTGTCGCATCACAATTACACAATTCTCGCTTGCAGAGTAACTAATGTACCAGTGTGTTGATTTTGAAACGTAAGAGAATCATCGTAATCATGACAGCCAACTGGACATATTGCATCAGCGAGCCACATTTGTCGACGTTGCCATCGTGAACTGTGTCAAGAATGTTGGTTCCGTGTTTTTTTTTTTTTAAGCTGCATCATCGTCAACCTTGCAACGAGCGTCTTGTGTCATCCTGTGTGAAAACAAAATGGGCGCACGTGTCGGGGAGGGCTCGGCTGCGAACATCTCACCGGTCGAGCCACCATCAAACAACCCGCCATCGCCCCTTTTAGTGCAATGGCGCTTTGAGCCATTGTTGGTCAAATCTCAGCGATGCAGCTAGTTGTGTTTTTTTTTTTTTCGTCATATTAATCTGAACAAATCGAGTGCAGCTGTAGGTAATAAGGCATTTGTTGTTGAAAAAACTGAGACAATATTGTTGCAGACTGCAGAAAACTGGTACAGTGATACTGAAGCCTCATGTATTGTTTTGTTGTTCTAACCCTTTGCCTAATTTGCATGTGTTCCCCCCAATTAAGAAACGTATGATACCTCGAGTTGAAAATTATCAAAGCAGAGTTTAAAAAACTAAAACATGGGACTCTTGTATTGCCCTCCGAAACCTTCACAGCATTTTTCATGACCTGCACATTTTTCCAACTGTGATCTTGTTCTTTAACTTTTTTTTTTTGTCAGTTTTAACAGTGTCTGTGTTTTTGTATGCATGTGTGTTGCTAGGTTCTTTTTTTTTTTTATCTCTTAAAACCGAGTAAGAAAGAGAAAACAGGTTTGAAAAGGTTTTTCCTTGTATCTTGTTGGGTTTGTCTCCACAAATCCATTGCAATGCTAGTCATCCAAAAACAGGACATGGCTGGGACATGGAAAACTGGTGCGAAAGAGGTGTCATCTTCGTTTAACGAGTGATGATGGTGTTAGTAAACAACAACAAAAGAAAAATACTGCCTCTGATTTATGTGCTGTATTTCTCGTAGACCATCCTTGTTTTACTTTTTTTTTTTGTACTTCGTGTTCTTTCCATTTTTTTTTTAACAGAAAAGAAAGAAATCTCTGTCATCACACGTTTCTTTGTTGCGATCAGGTTTCTCGAACCTGCAGGCTGAAAAAAAAAGCAAAAAAGGAAAACGTGAAAAAAGGAACAATTGAAAAGTGACACGTTTGAGAACTGTGTACTAGACTTAAACAAAAAAAAAAAAAGAAAAAAAAATCCATAGTGTTGTGATATGTAAACTGAATATCCGAATAAAGGTCACAAATGCAGTCCACAGTTTTGTTCGTGGTATTTTTTTTCTATAAAACGCACTTGTTAACCATATAAACGCATGAACTTGAGTGATGCAATCCTGTCTTAATTTTGCACTCCTGTCTTACAAACATGGAGAACTTCTTTGCATGGGCTGTTCCATATATGCAGACGAATTGCTATCTTTCTCAGAGTTCACATGAGCGTATCTTAGTGCACCAAAGGACACTAAACTAATTGAAGCTAAGCATTCTGGTATTGTTCCTCACAATCACTTCTCATACTAGATCGTTGTGCCATCTGTTGGCATCTACTGCGCACAACACATTAGTTTCAAGGCGGGCTTTTTGATATTTAATTTCAGTATTGTATGGTAGCACACACACAAAGAAAAGTGCACAGATTGCACTAAGCCGTGCAGTGCCGCCTCGCTGCAGAGCTGGTAGGCTCCTAGCTTGTCCTTGCTTGGCTAGGCTTTTACCCTCTAACCTTTGTTTCCCACGCCTTGCTGTACTATACGGTTCACGGCTACGCTTGCTCTCTTTGTTATCGTTTTCTTTTTAGTATGTGTATTTCTATCTCATTCTCTATGCCTGTAGGCTAACTTCGACCATAACAGCTCTGCTGTAAAACAGCAATAAGGCACACACAAAGACGCTGTGGGTGTGTCTGCGTGGGCCTTTCTTGTGTCATCGTTTATATGCGCCACCATACAATTCAGAAACACATTTATTGTTTCGAGAGGTAATACAAAGAGTCTGGCACTAAAGTGTCGATGCTCTCAAAAACTGGGGGAACATAAAAAAATCGCAGCATATCCACGAAGTGAATGATGACGAGTGGGCGAAGCTCTGGAGGTTCATCGGTAAACTATGAATCTTTGTCCAGTACATCATCAAAGACTTGACAAACACTGTGTGTATATATACAAGAAATTTTATTTATTCGTAAATGGTAGCTAGACGTGGCTTCCGGTCCCCCCTTCATTATAACGGCTTTATGGTCGGTGAAGTGGAGGGATAGGGGTTCTTGTATGGCTCCGTATAGGACTCCTAGAGGGGAGAGAGGGGGGTGAGCGTAGAGGACGCACATCCTCTGCGGGGATGTGGAACGCGGACGCCGCTCCGTAGAGTAGAGGATTCCTAGAGGAGAGAAAGGGGGTGAGCGTTGGAGAGGGGAGAGGGGGGAGGGGACACGCATGCTCTGGAGGGGGTGTAGGACGCGGGCGCCGCTCCGTACAGTAGAGGATTGCTAGAGGAGAGAAAGGGGGGTGAGCGTTGGAGAGAAGAGAGAGGTGGAGGACGCGCATGCTCTGGAGGGGTGTAGGACGCGGGAAGGAGGGATGGACTAAGCCCCCCGCAAGCACATCCAAGCAAGATCAAGGAACGGAGCCAACCTGGGCGACAGACACCACCTGCCTAGCCATTGCTAAGCTGCCCCTCTATGCTCTCGGCCATGACTCTAGTGACTGTAGTGGTGGTGGACGGCCTTATTGTACTACAGTGTTCTGCTTGACATAGATGGCCACACCGCCTGCGGGACGCTCTGCTTCCTCGGTGCACACGATGGGAACTAGAGGTGGTCTGGAACGCGCTTATTCTTCATGGTCATCAGCGTCATCGTCATCATTATCACGAGATATTGCCGGTTACGCCTGACGCGGGACAAGGTTAGACTAAGAGGAGCTTCGCCCCTAAAACGGGCGAGCGCTTGAACTTCGCCTTCGAGAGCAAAACGCGATAGCGCAGTGGCGTAGCCAGGGGGTGGCACACCGGGCCCGGGCACGTGCCCCCCCCCCCCCCCGAAAAACAATTCTGCCTACGCCCCTGCGATAGCGTGGTCCGGGTCCGTTCGCATCGCCATAGCACTCGCTGGCCAGGCTTCCGCGAGGAAAGGAACGTCCACTCCATGCGCAACAGTGGCCGTATTGAATTCCTAGAATACATGCCTACTGCGACTACATTTGCGAAGCGCCCACTTCGCGGTAACTTTGCGTATTAACGAAGTGACCACTATGCGTCCGTAAGGCATGCGCACCTACGCAGCTGCACGACAGTTGATGTTCATTCCCAGGATTTGGAGACATTCGTACGTGGCGCCATCTCTCGGCGGCAGCAACCGCATCCTGCCATAACTGAATGGGAAATAGGCGAAAAAAATCATATCTTTTGAAATAAGCTAGTTATCAAAAACGACTCCGGGATCTATACAGCAGAGACCTACTGGAACACTGAGGCGAAATTTCAGTATCGCACTACAAAACCTGTGGCTCCCCTAGACAATTGAACACCCCCCATTGGAAATACATGGGACCCATTGTTAAATATTAAACACTCTGGGAAGCCACGCGGTTTGTAGTGCGACACTGTAATTTTGACAGAATGTTTAATTAAGTCTCTGCTTTGTAGAACCGGGAGTCGTTTTTGATAACTAGCTTTTTTCATGAGATATGATTTTTTTCGCCTACTTCCCATTCAGTTACGGCAGGCCGCCGCTGTCACCGACAACAGAGGGCGCTACGTACAAATGTCTGCTAGAGTTCCTTTATATGCTACCTTTCTCCCGTAGGGAGCATATACAGGAACTCTAATGTCTGCGGCTGTCGCTGCTGCTGATAATTATGCCTGAGCGTTTTGTAATAGGTGGGCCGTTAAACTACGTACTCGTTGCGCAGTTAACATGGTGTGACGCCTAGTGCGATTCTACGTTTCTGCCGCGGAATATTACGCGTGCTAACCGCTACTCCGCGCATTACATGACGTCACTATCGGGTATTTTTAAATGCGAAGCATATCTTTGCAGACTGTGTGGACAACAAAAGTCAGTTTAGCCGCAAGGGCGAAGCATTGAATGCGACAGCAGCAAACTGGGATGTCATACGAAGAAATTTCGCGATTCTAACTGAGCGCTCAACACGTAGCGGCCGCGCCTGGAAACGGCACCAACAGGGTAAGCCGTGAAAGGAGATACGTTATCACGTTGCGCACGTCGAGAAGCGGCCGCACAGTTCCTTTAATTTCGCCGTGCCGCACACGTAGTCCAACGACCATTGCTGTTTGCCGCAATGCGTGGCATCGCGGTGTAAAGGTGGCAACGTATCGTTCTGTCACTTGCCGAAGGATGCAGACGAAGCACGACGGAGAACGGCGTAGATCAGCAACTTATGCATTGGAAAGAAGGTGACGGACACTATTTTGGTTTGTTCTAATCACTTCGCTCGCGATGACTTCAGTCTCCCCGGTGAGTACACCATTATTTAGTGTGTGTATTCTTGTCAATATTCGGGCTTCTCAAAGAGCGGAGTATAGTTTCGTTTATATAAGCAAGCGCTTCAGGAAATTTGTTGCGTTGAGCGTGAGTGTATTTTTTCGCGTATGCTTGTTTTCTGTACAAGTCGTAGTGCTACCCATTCTCAAGCTGCTACCCATACCCAAGCTGCTGTAATCCTTCCCCTCGAAAAGCATCTTATGCTCGGGGCTCTGTCCGCCCTCCCGCGTCCGGCCACTTTCATGAAGTTGGGAAGCATCCATTATGCGAACCAGAACACTGTAGTAATATGAAGGCCGTCAACCCTACTACAATCATCAGAGTCATGGCCGAGAGCACAGAGGGGCTGCTTAGTAATGGCTAGGCAGGTGGTGTCTGTCGCCCAGGTTGGCCCCATTCCTTGAGTCATGGCCGAGAGCACAGAGAGGCTGCTTAGCAATGGCTAGGCAGGTGGTGTCTGTCGCCCAGGTTGACCCCATTCCTTGATCTTGCTTGCATGTGTTTGGAGGGGGCTTAGTCCGTCCCTCCTTCCCGCGTCCCCGTCCCCCCTCTCTCTCCTACGCTCACCCCCCTTTCTCTCCTCTAGGAATCCTCTACTCTACGGAGCGGCCCCCCGCGTCCCACACCCCCCCCACAGCGCATGCGCGTCCACTCCCATATCCTCTCCTACGCTCACCCCCTTTCTCTCCTCTAGGAATCATCTACTCTAAGGAGCGGCGCCCGCGTCCCACAGCACATGCGCGTCCTCTACCCCTCTCTCCTCCAGGAATCCTCTACTCTACGGAGCGGCTCCGGCGTCCCACATCCCCACAGCGTATGCGCGTCCTTTCCCCCCTCTCTCCTCTAGGAATCCTCTACGTAGCGGCTCCCGCGTCCCACACCCCCACAGCGCATGCACGTCCCCTCTCCTCTCCTACGGTCCCCCCCCCGTCCTTTCCTCTAGGAATCCTGTACGGAGCGGCGCGCATGACAGGTGGTGTGACAGCTGCATACTCCGCTGGGGGGCGCCACGGTAGTTCCGCGGTATGAAAATGACGGAGCGCGCGCGCCTCATTCTCTCTCCTGTGCAGCGCCGCGATGAGCGCCCGGACCGCTGCTGTGAAATGAGAGCGGCGACGTTCCTCCCGCTCAAGCTAATTATCTTCCCGCTGCTTCGCATCCACACATGGTTCCCTTTAGCGGGAGATGGGGAATTTTTAATTTTACGAGGCTACATTATTAATTTGTAATGGCTAAATATAATTCATTTTTCAACCCTTGCCCTCAGCTATACGCGGCGACAACTTATCTTGCCATTGGAGCGAAGGCTACGGAGGCGGGGCTTCCACACATTTGTGTTGCTCCGCAAGTAGTTCGGCAGCTTGCGGCTGATTTCGGTTTTGCTCGCTCGCATCGTTAACGCGTTTAGAAAAACACATACTTGAAAATTATGAATGGGACAAACATTTCGATTGTTCAGTGTACATTGTAGTGTCCTATTACGAGTATATTTTTCTCGGAGAACTAAACAGCGCGTATTCGGCCGCGCAGTGACGTCACGGACGCCATGTTTCCTTGGAAAACGGGTGGGCTGAAAAGGTGGTGCTGTCTAAGAAATGGAAAGAAAAGGAGAACATTCTTGCAAGGTGAACGATAACTGTATTTTGCCTGCAACTTCCCGCAGCTGTTTAAGTCTCATAATAAATAAAGCAGTATTTATTTCAGCAAGGCAAATGAGAAAATTATCAATAAACTTCAGTACTATTTTTTTTGGCGCGGAAGCAGACATGCGTTTTGGTTCTGTAGCTTCCACAGTGCTGTCAAGGAAAGCTGTCGCCGAGTATAGTGTATTAGTTTGCTAAGCAAGGCACCTTCCGATTCATGGCCTGTCCCCCGAAGTGGGTTGCGCTAAGATTCTGAGGAGCCAACCAAACAACCAACTGATGCCCAATAGTGGGTAGTAGCCAGATCTAAATAACAAAGAAGCAAGCAAACAAGCCATTATTATAGCAGTAATGATTTAATTACAAAGAGATTTTTTTCTGCAATAATTTAATTTCTATTGAAGACAACGACTACTGTGTCTGATCTGAATGGGTATGGTATGGTATGGAAAAACTTTATTTAGGTCCGTCGGGGCGTGAACTAGCACGTAGCGGGCCGCTCCCATGTCGGGGCAGATAGGCCTAGCTTCTCCGCCACGTCGTGGGCCCGTTGTACTGCCCATAGTTGATTTTTCAAATCCGGACTGCGTAGCGCAGCATCCCACTTGGACGATGTAACGTTCTCGTGAACCCGTAACGCAGGACACCGCAAGAGCATGTGTTCTAAGCTGGCAAAGATCTGAATGGGTAGAAAAAAGAAAACAATTCTTGCACTCTTTCCGTTTTTACGTACGTTTTCCTTCTTTTGGCTATTAATATTTAATACTTAAAATGTAATTACAGATTCATATGTGAAATTCTTGGCCAATCCCACTGAGTGGGTATGAGCCATGTTAGAGGTTTCATCATCATAATCAGGTAGGGCTCGGCTGGACGCTGCCGCATCCAAGCAAGAACAGCAAGAAACTCCTTTGACGTGTGCGGCTCGCATTCGAGCATCGACAACATGAACGGGCCCAATGGAGTCAATGGGCTGACCGGTCTGCCAGACACGGTGGGCGTCAACATATACTGGAACTACTGGCCTTTGGAGACGCCAGACCTTCTGGAAAAGATCAGAGCCTACAATTACTATTTGCCGCGTGGAGACCAATTTTATTCATCTCACACCATATGGTTGCACACATTCGGAGTGCCACCACCGGTGCCCAAGAGTCAAGTGCGGCGCGCTTTGCCCGCGCCAGAGTACGAATCTCCGTCCTTCGAACAATTCTTGTACCGGGAACACATCGAGACGGCAAGGCGGACGCCGGCCGAAACGAACGAGTTTCGAAAAGTCAACAACGTCACCGTCAGAGGACGTGCTGTTCCGACGCCAATTTTGCAACTGTACGAAGCCAACTTCCCAGAATGCGTCACCGAAGCCGCCAGCGCGCTCAGCTTCGGTCCTCTCACGGCTTTGCAGTCGCAGTGCTGGCCCGTGGCACGCCACGGAAGGGACCTCCTCGCGATCTCACACGGCCGAGCTCAAGCCAGCGAGCAGGCGTACCTTGTGCCGGCCATCGTCCGCGCCATGCACCAGACAATGCCAACGACTGGCAATGGTCCTGTTGTGCTCGTACTCGTTCCGACCCGCGAGGTGGCGGAGAAGATTCAACGGCTGGTTTCGGAATGGGAGAAGTACACCGATGTTCGTTCCGTATGCCTGTGCTCGGGTGATTGGAAGGAAAGGCAGCTGAAGAGGCTTAAGAAGGCGAGTTACGGGATGTGGATCGCGACACCTAGCCGTCTACTGTCGTTCTTGGAGGAAGGGAAGGTGACTATTAGCGGCTGTACCCTTCTGGTGCTGGACGAAGCTGACCGGATGGTGGCGATGGGCTTCGAGAAAACGCTTCGCTCCATTACGGCCCTCGTCCGATCAGATCGCCAGACATTCATATTGGCAAACTCTGGATCGAGAGATGTTGAAAACCTTGCCGATTTCTTGCTCAAGGACTACGTCCAAGTTACCATTGGGTACAGCAAGCTGGTAGAGAACGAGCGGGTCGAGCAGACAGTCATCGTCTGCGAGAAAGCTCGTAAACTGGATCGACTCGTCGCCTTGTTGGAGGACATTCTCCGGGAGAAAGAGGACAAGGTCATCGTCTTCGTTGAGACTAGGTGGACAGTGGACGAGACCGTGCTTAAATTACGGCTGCGGGACTGGTCCGTCGTCGGCATCCACGGCGCGAAGACGAGGGACGAGCGACGGCGGGTACTTGACGCGTTCAACTCGGGTGCTTCGAGCGTTCTCGTGGCGACCGACGTCGCAGCTCAGCAGCTGGACGTCGACCGCGTGCGCTTCCTCGTCCACTACGACCGCCCGGCGAACGTGGACGTCTACGTGAACCGCGTGAACTACGCGTCGCACTCCGACGGATCGGGAGTGGCGTATGCCTTTCTTGCTCCCGATGATGCGCATTACGCAAAAGAGCTCGTTTCTCACATGCGAGACGCCGGTCAGGAGGTGCATCCTCACCTCCTCGAAATCGCCGAGAGGGAATCGCGTTATGATAGACGCAAAGCTGGACGCTTGTCCCATTGAATGGTCTCATCGCAGCCGTGCGCTCGCCCCGAATCCCTGGTGGCGAAACTTATAAAATTTCCACTTTTACAAGGACAAAATCGTACACTTTATGACGGCCTGAATAAAATAGAATACTGTGCGGCCAATCATACGTTTTCGCCCGCTATTTTGAGATTTTGCAGATTGCCCAATGGGAAAGGTGATGTAAACTTGTAAATGTCAATTATTAAAGTAACTAAACAGTTAACAATTTGTACTCAATACAGTTATTTTGAATTGCGAAGCGTTTGTTGCTGAACGAGAGACTGTGAACGCCTGTCTTTCTTCCTTTCTTCCTGTTTCTTCGCTTCTTCTATCTATTTATCTAGCCGCCTACGTCCGGGCACTGTCGTGGTCGTCTTCTTCACTTGGTATATACCAAAATTAACGTAAGAGGATATGAGTGTATGACGAGCACGAGCCGCAGGTTGTGACATGAATAACGTGATTCGTCAATCGCGTACTTCACCCGCCACGGTGGTCTAGCGGTCGAATTGCGGCCTTGGCGGCCGCATTTTCGATGGAGGCGAAAATGCTCGAGGCCCGTGCACCTAGATTTAGGTGCACGTTAAAGAAACCTAGGTGGTCGAAATTTCCGGAGCCCTCAACTACAGCGTCTCTCATAACCATACCGTGGTTTTGGGACGTTAAAGCCCATCAATTATTATTCTTATCAATCGCGTACTTCATGAAACCTTTTCCACCAGTAACGGGTGACACAGATCTGCATAACACGGCCCGTAGTGTACGGGTATGCGCCAAAGGTGATTCACAGTTTGTGTCATCCCAGGGACAGCAAGAATAGACTTTGAACTGTCTGCCTCGGCGGAACAGTGGCTACGGTGCTCGGCTGCTGCTGACCCGAAGGTCGCGGGTTCGATCCCAGCCGCGGTGGTCGAATTACGATGGAGGCGAAATGGTAGAGGCCCGTGTACTGTGCGATGTCAGTGCACGTTAAAGAACACCAGATGGGCAAAATTTCCAGAGCCCTCCACTACAACGTCTCTCATAATTATATCTTGGTTTTGGGACGTAAAACCCCTGATATTATATTATTATTATTAATAGACTTTGAAAATCTTCGTGCGCAAACGACAAGGATTACCTGGCCTCAAGAAATCCTATGCACGCGTCGATGGCGTTATCGATGAAAGAAATATCCCCATAGAGCAAATAATTAAATGCATATTTGAATAGCGCAAAAAAGACACAGGGACACAGGCGAGAAAGACGATACAGGCGCTAACTTTCAACTGACGTTTATTCGGAAAGACAACACATATATATATATATATACATATAACATCTGGTCATGCGCAATGACTCCGTCTATTATCAAAAGCATAGTCAGCACTTTTTGCGCTATTCAAATATGCATTCCTACCAACTAGCTCGACTTTCCGTGCTACTGAAATAATTAAAGTCGGCTCGGGCCGGAATCGAGCCCATGCATTCTGCTTGGCAGGAATTATTCTATCCGAGAGCTACGCCTGTGCTTCAAACTGTTTTGTAAGGAGCCCCTGTTGAAGCTTCTTAGTGCAGTGCGAAATGGGGCGGCAGTGTCGGCTCTCCACTTTGATATCAGTGTAACAAGCAGTACTACGGTCAAAGCGCAGTGAGAATACGACGACCGTTACCGTATGATATGCCCATAATCGCTTCGTAGAGTCCACTTCGTGGCAATGAAACTGGTGTCTCCGCTCTAACGTGAGTGCCGGTGTTGCGTGGGACCATACACCCTACCCGCCAGTGTGCTCAGCGTGCCTTGAGCACTCGATATGCGCCCAACTGTCAATTTACACAACTACGAACCTATTAATAACCATAGGTCGGCCAAAATTGAGCAGCTCACTCAGACTCACTCATGAAATATATTTTGTGCTTGGGTTCACTTGGACTAAGACACACCAAATTTTTTGAAGCCGGACTCAGTCGGACTCACACTCACGAAAATTTTCCTTCAACCGGGCTCACTCGGACTCAAACTCACCAAAATATTACTCACCCGGACTCACTCAAACTCAGACTCACGGCTCGATCTAAGTGTGAGTGAGTCCGAGTGAGTCGACTCACGAGTCCATTAGCCTAGAATTAGCTTTTTCGACCATGGTGTCAATGTTCTTTAACACCAATATCTCACGTAATTGGTGCTCTTCTAGGCGCCTTTTGATAATGGCACCTCCGAGTACAAGTTATGAGTGATTTCAAACAAGCAGGGACATTTTTCTTGAAAGAAATGACAACATAAGACGTATTTATCAAGAAATTCCCTGGAAGAGGTGGCGGCGGGGAGGTCAAGGCACACCCCCTACGTAATTCACGCCTCTGATCAATAAATATTGAAATGGTGTATGATCGATACTGCTTTGGAATACGTGTGAGCACACGTGAGTATCAAAGTGAATTCCGACAAGGTTGATAGTAATCAAGAATATGAGTTATAGGCACTTGGATCAAAGCGAAAAATTCCGCATCAGCTGCTACTGTCCTGACTGCTTGGTACGAAATTGATTCTCACAAGGAGTAGTATCTGTTGGTTTTCATCCATGCCGAGTCGTTTAAGTCCGATGTTCCTCAGGATAACGACTAACGGCAGTTTCGTGAGCGCACTTCAAGCATTTCTGCCATCGCGAGATTCGCCTAATATGGGACAGCGCGTTAGCCTACATGCAATTGACATCGTCATCACCATCACCCCATATTATGTCCACTGGTGGACGAAGGGAAGTTTGGTAATGATGATGATGATGCTCCTGGAAGTTTGGTAAGCTGCACTGTAGAACCGTGCTGAATGTCTGTATCGTCTTTGTCTTCACATGCAGGAAATGTGCGTCAGCCTGAGCATTACACGTTTAGGTAGTTTATGTGACGTGAGCGCTTATAACGGATACTGTCACAACGCTGCATTGTATAATAATCCATACTACACAAGATGGCGCAGTACATAGATTTCATCCGATAGTTACTTCTTCATATTGACTATTCATGATATTCCCGTATTCAACGCTGAGTTTATTCAGGACAGCGCCAAATGGGGCGGCACTGCCGCCTTTATATCAATGTAACAAGCATGACATTATTATTACTCTGCAACCTATCGTCAAGTGCCGCGCGAATATGCCTTACGACCGCCGCTTATGATATGAATGGTCATGGCGCCGTAGCTCGAACTTCGTTGCGGACAACTGCGACTCCGCTTCACCGTGGGCTCCGATCGACGTTATGTCGAACCGTAAGCTACCCTTCGCACGGCAGTGTAGTCGACTTGCCTGGGAAGTCCGCGATATGTGCGCAATGACTGCATTTAGCCAAAGATATTGTTACACCTCGCAACACTGGGCTCAGAGAGACATATCCGGCATAGGCTCGCTGACTGCTTCGAATGAAACGGACTACTCCAATGCCTGGGATATGCACGAGTTTTTCTCACAGTGTGTCATTTTTCGTGAATTTGCCCGTTATTTTTGGTGTTTTTTTTTTGTTTTTCTCAACATTCGGGAACTCCCACCAGGGGCGGATCCAGCTACTAATTTTAAGGGGGGCGGTCGCTTGAACACTGGAGAGGGGGGGCCGGGGTCATGATTTTTTGTTTTTACAAGCACAAAAACCCCATCATAGCATAAATACTGTTAATGTGTGCTCACAGTGGTCCCACTCATTTGTCCTAATTGGTGATAGGAGGTGGACGGCAAGCACT
>JALIZH010012783.1:0-67882 GCA_030522465.1 Rhipicephalus appendiculatus | reverse complement strand
GTCCGCTGGTGGTGGGATCGATACTTGCCGCGGTGGTCGACTTGCGGGTTCCATCATCGAGGAAGCGTGATGTCGTTCCTCAGGAAGACGCGTCGAACTCAAGCTAACAGCTGGGGTTCTCCGAAGCTTTTCGACGACTGCGCCATTGTAAGAGAATCAAGAGACAACGCCCGTTCCTGGGCCGGCTGTTCTTATTCTGAATCGTCGTCCTTCTCTTCTTCGTGCTGGTTGAGCACGAGGCCCAAGCTCCGCTGGCGCTCATCGTCATCACAATATATATATATTGTTAAGACGTTTATTGGCGGGCACTCGGCGACGATGCACGACAGCGATAGTCAAGGCGGGGACCGACTCTCAGCACCAGCTGCTCTTCCTCTTCGAAGAGGGCGACCCACTAGAAGGCGCTGGAGAGGACGACCCACTGTATAGTTCCAAAGCTTCGCTACAATTACCCCGGGTACGAAAAGGGAGCCGCCTGGCGACCTAACAGCTGGTTACTATGAGCGGGTCATGGTAGACCTTGAGGCACTCCACGTTGACAATGTCGCGCCCTCGACGGCGCATGTCCGAAGATGGTTCGATGGGTTCGATCAGGTATTCTACAGGGGAAGTGCGTTCTACGACACGGTAGGGGCCTTCGTATTTCGGCAGTAGTTTTGAAGAGAGGCCAGTTGCAGTGGTAGGGATCGAGAGCCATACGAGCGCTCCAGGGAGGAACGTAGGCGCAGAAGTGCTTGGTGTCAGTGCGAATGCTCTTCTGCTGCTCTTGATCATGTGTAGTAAAGGTATTTGCAAGCTCTCTACACTCTTCAGCAAGCCTGGCTGTGTCAGAAATAGGCGCACACTCAGATGGATCCGGCTTGTATGGAAGTATCGTGTCGATGGTGTGCGACGGGTGCCTTCCATATAATAAGAAAGGTGAAAAACCAGTAGTGATCTGAGGGGCGGTATTTAGGCGTAGGTGACAAACGGCAGAATGGCATCCCAATTTATGTGATCGGCGGCGACGTACATGGAGAGCATGTGGCCGAGCGTACGGTTGAAGCGTTCGGTGAGGCCATTCGTCTGCGGGTGGTAAGCAGCAGTTTTGCGGTGAACAACGTGTCACTCTTTGAGAATGGCTTCGACGACTTCGGACAGGAAAACACGGCCTCGATCACTGAGCAGTTCCTGGGGTGGACTGTGACGCAGCATGAATCGTTGGAGCAGGAAGGAGGCTCAGTCTCCACGACGTCGCTCACTGTCGCCGATGCGGCCACGTCCGCCCGCACGCGACCAGGAAAACTAGTAGTCGTCGCAGTCCACGAGGCAACGACTGCGACGCTGTCGAACTGCGAAAGCCCTCAGAGAAGCCCATCGAACGTGATAGACGTGTTTGTGGACGGTGTTCGCGCATCTGCCCTTATAGATACTGGCGCCGCCGTATCCGTCATGGACGCAAAACTTAGCCGATTACTGCGCAAAGTGACGACGCCACTTTCCGGGCACTCCCTCCGTACAGCCAGCGCCCAAAGCATTCACCCTACAGCGGTGTGCACAGCCCGCCTCATGATTCGGGACGCGATGTACGCCGTCGAACTGATCATACTTCCTGCATGCTCTCACGACGTCATCCTAGGATGGGATTTTCTCTCCCGCCACGACGCCATCATTCATTGCGCACCAGCTGAAATAGAGCTCTCACCATTCGCTGATTTGACGCCGGCCGACAGTCCATCGGCTGCAAGCAAGGTACTTGTCAAAGACGACACCAAAGTGCCTGCAAACTCGTCAAGGGCGGTGTTGGTTTACTGCGCCAGTCTTTCCGACACCGTTGCACTCCTCTCGCCATCTGACCGTGTTTTCCTGAGGAAAGGATTGCTGGTTCCTTTCGCGACCGTGCAAGTCACTCACGGCAGCACCTCTATTTTTGTTATGAACTCATCGCCGTGCAGTGTTACGTTGGTACGAGGGGAATGTCTCGGCAGCGTTGAACCCATCGAAGACGCACAAGTTGTGGATGAACCCTATGACAGCACTGCCCAAGTTCCAGTACGCTCAGTGCTGTTTCTACGTCTGCTTCATCATCCGCTGATGTATTTAATTCCTCCATTCCCGACAACCTTACGCCGGTCCAGCGTTCCCAGCTTCTGGGCCTGTTGGAAGAATTTCGCTCTTCTTTCGATGTCGCTCAACCTTCTCTCGGCCACACGTCCGCCGTTACGCATCGCATCGACACAGGCGCCCAACCACCACTGCGGCAACGTCCATATCGCGTATCTCCCACAGAACGCCGTGTAATCAACGAGCAAGTCGACGACATGCTTCGACGCGATGTTATTCGACGCTCTAACAGCCCCTGGGCGTCTCCTGTCGTTCTCGTTGCGAAGAAGGACGGTTCTGTGCGGTTCTGTGTGGACTACCGACGCCTCAACAAGATCACTCGTAAGGACGTGTATCTACTACCGCGAATAGACGACGCGATTGACAGCCTGCAAGGAGCAGAATTCTTTTCATCTCTCGATTTGCGCTCAGGGTACTGGCAAGTACCTATGGCTGAGGACGCCCGACCGAAGACCGCCTTTTTCACGCCCGACGGCTTGTACGAATTCAACGTCATGCCGTTTGGGCTGTGCAATGCGCCCGCCACCTTTGAGCGCATGATGGATACCGTTCTGAGCAACCTGAAATGGCACACGTGCCTGTGCTACCTCGACGACGTCGTCGTTTTCGCTCCGGACTTCTCCACGCATCTTCAACGCCTGCGGCATGTTTTGACGCGCTTGAGTGACGCCGGTCTGCAACTGAACCTAAAGAAGTGCCGATTTGCAGCACGGCAGCTGACAATACTTGGCTACGTCGTGTCCAAGGACGGAATTCTCCCCGATCCAGCCAAGCTTCGGGCCGTGACCAAGTTCCCCAAGCCGACGTCCTGTCAAGGAACTGCGCCGTTTCGTAGGACTGTGTTCCTACTTTCGGCGCTTCATTCGCAACTTCGCGACTATCATATCGCCGCTGACGAAGCTCGGAAGTAACGGGCCTCTCCATTCGTGGTCGTCAAAGTGCGACGACGCTTTTGCAACGCTCCGTCGTTTGTTGACGTCGCCTCCCATACTACGCCACCTACGGCCCTACGGCCCCTACAGAGGTGCATACGGACGCCAGTGGTGTTGGCCTCGGCGCTGTCCTTGCGCAGCGCAAACCAGGGTTCCCGGAATACGTCGTGGCGTATGCAAGCCGTACGTTTACAAAAGCCGAGACCAATTACACCGTCACGGAGAAAGAATGCCTGGCAATCATCTGGGCCCTCACGAAGTTCCGACCTTATTTGTATGGTCGCCCATTTGATGTCGTCACCGACCATCACGCACTATGCTGGTTGTCGTCATTGAAGGATCCATCAGGTCGTCTCGCCCGTTGGGCGCTTCGCCTGCAAGACTACGACATCCGCGTGCTGTACCGCAACGGACGCCAGCATGCTGACGCCGACGCCCTGTCGCGCTCTCCCTTGCCTCATGACAATGCCCACAGCTCAGCGTCTCACCTTGCCGTTTCTTCCATCCGACCTTCGTACGCTCGTTACCGAACAGCGCAAGGATCAATGGATTGCCTCACTGATAGACTTGCTGACTGATCCATCGGCAACCCCATCCACTCGCGCGTTGCGTCGTCAAGCCCACCATTTCGCCGTTCGCAACGACCTTGTCCACCGACGCAGTTACAACGGTGACGGCCGCCAGTGGCTACTAGTCATACCCCGCAGTCTGCGCTCTGACATATGCGAGTCGTTCCACTCTGATCCGCAATGTGCGCACTCCGGGGTATCGAAGACTTACCACCGCATTCGCCAACGGTACTTTTGGCGAGGGATGTACCGCTACGTGCCAGAAATTCGTTCGCTCCTGCATAGATTGTCAGCGCCGCAAAACTTCAAGCGCACCTGTCGCCGGCAGGTCTACAACCGTTACCTTGCCCTGACAGGCCGTTTGGGCGCGTTGGTATCGATTTGTATGGGCCACTTCCGCTAACGTCGGCTGGTAACCGCTGGGCCATCGTCGCTCTTGACCACCTCACGCGATACGCCGAAACCACTGCCCTCCCCGCGGCTACAGCGCGCGATGTGGCTTCCTTCCTGCTCCACCGATTCATGCTGCGTCACGGTCCACCCCAGGAACTGCTCAGTGATCGAGGCCGTGTTTTCCTGTCCGAAGTCGTCGAAGCCATTCTCAAAGCGTGCAGTGTTGTTCACCGCAAAACGGCTGCTTACCACCCGCAGACGAATGGCCTCACCGAATGCTTCAACCGTACGCTCGGCGACATGCTCTCCATGTACGTCGCCGCCGATCACACATATTGGGATGCCATTCTGCCATTCGTCACCTACGCCTATAATACCGCCCCTCAGAGCACTACTGGTATTTCGCCTTTCTTCTTATTATATGGAAGGCACCCGTCGCACACCATCGACACGATACTTCCATACAAGCCGGATCCGTCTGAGTGTGCGCCTATTTCTAACACAGCCAGGCTTGCTGAAGAGTGTCGAGAGCTTGCAAAGACCTTTACTACACATGATCAAGAGCGGCAGAAGAGCATTCGCGCTGACACCAGCACTTCTGCGCCTACGTTCCTCCCTGGAGCGCTCGTATGGCTCTCGATCCCTACCACGGCAACTGGCCTCTCTTCAAAACTACTGCCCAAATACGAAGGCCCCTACCGTGTCGTCGAACGCACTTCCCCTGTAAACTACCCGATCGAACCCATCGAACCATCTTCGGACATGCGCCGTCGAGGGCGCGACATTGTCAACGTGGAGCGCCTCAAGGTCTACCATGACCCGCTCATAGTAACCAGCTGTTAGATCGCCAGGCGGGTCATTTTTCGTACCCGGGGTAATTGTAGCGAAGCTTTGGAACTATACAGTGGGTCATCCTCTCCAGCGCCTTCTAGTGGGTCGCCCTCTTCGACGAGAACGAGCAGCGCGTGCTGAGAGTCGGTCCCCGCCTTGGCTGTCGCTCTGTGCATCGTCGCCAAAAAACGTCTTAACAATATATATATTGTGAGACGACGCCAGGTACGACGAAACGATCGTTGTATTTACAACAAAGGCGCGCGAGCCAGAAAACGAACACCCGGCGAGAGAACACACGATGATGATGATCACGATGATTTGTATGCACAGGTGAAGTTGACGAACTACACAGTCAGCGCTCACAATATATATATATTTTTTTTTCCACGCGCGTTTCTTATTTTCACTTTGCTCTATTCTGTTCCTCGCCCTCAAAGTCTTGTCAGCAATGCGATGTCACGTGGTTGTGACGTCGACGAAGGCAGTAGGCGACGGGTCCAACATGAAACTGTTCATTAGGCCGAACTTGCGGCCTAATATATGTGGCTTCGTCGACGTCACAACCACGTGACTATATATATATATATATATATATATATATATATATATATATATATATATATATATATATATATATATATATATATATATATATATATGTATATATATATATATATATATATATATATATATATATATCCTGTACTGAATGTAAATGACAGTCACTCCGCTGTTGCGGAAGACGACGACGACGATCGGTGGCTGTGGCCATAGGCGTCCGCACGAGGGTGGCACGGCCGTCCCCCCCTAGTCACCTAAGAAGGGGGGGGGGGGCGCAAAGTCTGCCCCATACATTGGCTCAATAGGGAGGGGGGCGCTGCGGAGAACGTTCGCCCCCCCGCTGACGGGGAACCCTGCGCACGCCTATGGCTGTGGTTGTCGCTCGCGCACGCGCTCGCCGGTAGCCTGACCTGCCTGATAAAGAGCCTTTCACGAAGCAACGTCTGAACCTTTCTCGACGTACAACACCCCTATTAGATGCGAGCAGCTTATGGCGGAGTTCAATCAACGTTGGTTCAATCCGGTGGTGGTGGGGGTGTTGGCGTGACCACCCTTACTGCGCATGCCAAAACCCTCTCCACACACCTCCTCTCCTACGCTCCGCCATCTCTCTCCTCTAGGCATCCCTGGCCGCGGCGTCCACACCCCCACTGTGCATGCGCGTCGCCACCCCCTCTCTCCCCTCTCCGACGCTGCCCCCCTCTCTCGCATTCCTCCCGCGGCGTTTACACCCCCCATTACGCATGCGCGTCCCCTCCCCTTCACTCTCTTCGCCTACGCTCCCCCCCCCCTCTCGCCTCGCAACGCCGACGCAGGCAGCGTCTGCTAGCGAGTTTCTTGATAGTAAAAACCGACTGCTCGCGCTGCACAACCGTTCACAGGCCACCCCGTATATATAGGCACTGGATCTTGACCTGCAAGGTAGTGCCGGTGGGAGATTTCTCCTGTGCGTTGTTGAACAATAAAAATTCGCGACGTGCGCGTTCACTAAAAGCGGGCTGCGGTTCTCTGTGTCCAATCGGAGTCTTCTGTCTCTCATTGCCCATTAGCAGCGATTGGCATGTTCCAGTAGGAAACACCGGTCCATCACTGCGTGCTTTGCGCCTCCCCAGCTTTCTCTCTTGCGCAACGCCGTGATGAGCGCCAGCGTCAACGCCGCCGCCAGTGTAAACGTTAGCGCCCGCTGCTTCGCATCTAGACATGGTTCCTGTAGCGAGAGATGGAGACGTGAGACGACGTCGTGAAGGCGGCCGACGTGGCCGTGCCGAACTCTCGCCACTTTATTCGGAAGGCCAAGCGGCGGCGGCTGCCTGCGTGCGAACAGCCAGGCGCGTGAACTCGTTCTCTGGCTCGCGCCTCGAGCTGTCAGTATGAGCTGCGCGAGAGGTGCGGCGCGGTATGGTATGGTATGGTAAACTTTATTGAGGTCCTGCAGTGCGTGGCTCAACACGCAGCGGGCCGCTCCCACGTTGGGACCGGAAGGCCAAGCCTCTCGGCCGCATCGTGGGCCTGCTGGACAGCCCAGAGTTGGTCGGCCAGAAGGGGGCTACGGAGGGCCGCATCCCACCTGGCCGAGTTGTTATCAACCTTAGCGTGTGACAGGGCACACCGCCAGAGCATGTGGTCTAACGTGGATATTTCTCCGCATGAGGGACAAGAACTGTCGTTATACGTATCAGGATAGATCGTGTGTGAAAGATGCGGGTTAGGATATGTATTCGTTTGCAAAAGCCGAAGTGTGAGGGCCTGAGCTCTGTTGAGCCGCGGATGTGGAAGAGAGTAAATTCTACGTGCGAGACAGAAGTGTTTTGTTATTTCGTTATAGGTAGAAGGAGTGTCCCTGGTGGCTCGTAAAAATGATGATGGTCGATGATGATGACGCTACAGAATACTCCCCCCCGCAGAAATGAACCCGGAATGTAAACTATGGCGGCGTATATACAGAAGTGTTTACAACGCAAGTCGAAAGAGTCCGTGGGCAGTACAGTCGTCAACGTGGAAGGCGTAAGGAGGAGTCCAACAGTTCCAGTGGGCGGCACTGGGAGCCGCGGAGTGGGCGGGGGGTTGCGAGGGATGGTCACTGATGGCAGAAGCGATGGTGGTCGCGTGTATGGGCAGGTGACGCAAGTCGTGTGGCCTCAACGTATGCGCGGGAATCTGACATGACCTCTCGCCGATTGGCGCGTTATGCGGCGTCCGTGGTGCCGGCATGGGTGCACAGGTCGACGGGTGCTGGAACGTGGGTGGCCAGTGCGTCGGGTAGAGGATGTAGACGCTGTGATCTTCTCAAAGGCCATGCCTGCACTGCGGGGCAGCGTAACAGAGCTGGTGAAAAAATGCCGCTGTCTTCGGTGCCGAGAGCGACGGCGTCGTCGACGAGGTGACACGGGTGGTAGACGTACGGTGCGATATGGCGTCGTCGCCGTTGTGACCAACACGCCTGCGTTGTGGACACGCGTCTGGTGGTTGCCGTCCTGCGTCAAGGGCTCCCGAGGATGGTTGTAGAAACCAGAAAGCGTGGGCTCTGCCAGGGGGTCGGACGGCGTGCTCGTGCTCGTCGGGGTAGCCTCTGTGGCAGCCGTCGCATGTGTAGTGTTCGCTGTCATAGGCGGACCAGGCACGTCGTCCTCAGGCGCGTCAGTCATCGTGGCCGCGTCCCTCAAGTTCGGCCGTGGTTGGTTAGGGTCGCGAACTTCTGATGCGGGAGACGAGGGCGATGCTAGTCGCTGCTGGCCAGACGCACAGTGTGTCAAGGCCGATGGAAGGTCGCGTTCATCGGACATCGTTGATGGCGAAAGCTCCGCGACTGGACGGCGAATAGCGGGCGAGACGATGTCCATGGACGTGGCAGACTCCAGGGCGTGCGGCGAGGTAGCCGTCGTGGAGTCTGACAGCTCCGAAGTGTCGTGGGCCGGGGAAGTCGGCAAAGACGTGTGGTTGGTCGGCATGCCTGTTGGACCGTCGGCCGAGGGCGTCGACGAAACGCACCTTGCGGCGGACTGGTCGATGGCAGCAGCAACATCGTCCTGAACCTCGTCGGGCGGGTGGTCGGGCGCGGGAATCGCCGCGCTGGTGGCCGGACGTGAGGTTGCAGGGGACGTAGTCGGGGGGAGTAAGGTCGCGGGTGGTAGGAAGCGGCCGGTACGTGAGGCCGTAACACGCGAGCACCGCAGCGCAAAGGTGGTCGTAAGGCTGTGGGCTGGAGGAAGATGCGGCCGCGAGATGGCGAAGCTCTACCGGCAGCGCGTCGAGCAAGACGGCGTGCATTAGCGGCTGTGACGTGACGCCATTCACCGCGAGGATGGCGTCCAGCCGCATAAACCATGCCTTAGGTAAGGTCGGGTGGAACGGTGGCACTGGCGGGCACAGTCGTGGAAGCATGGCAGCTGGCCGCTCGTCGAAGGACGTGTTCTTCGGGTCACCAATGTAGCGATAGATGGAGACGTGAGACGACGTCGTGAAGGCGGCCGACGTGGCCGTGCCGAACTCTCGCCACTTTATTCGGAAGGCCAAGCGGCGGCGGCTGCCTGCGTCCGAACAGCCAGGCGCGTGAACTCGTTCTCTGGCTCGCGCCTCGAGCTGTCAGCATGAGCTGCGCGAGAAGCGCGGCGCGGTGGCTAGTAAAAATGATGATGGTCGATGATGATGACGCTACAGTTCCCTTTAGCGGGAGATGGTATAATTTTTTTTAATTGGTGGAGGAGCCGGGGTTCCAGTCAACCTGGAACTTCGCAATCGTACACTATCATCGCCTTTCACCACGACTGCTCCTGGCCCTTCTCAAGCTGCTGCAACGACGACAGTCTTCTGTACTGGTGTGCCTCGGCAACGCGACCCGACCCACATTTCGCGGCAACGACGAGCACGACGTCGAGGATTGGATCGCCGAGTATGAAATAGTAAGCGCTTCCAACAAATAGGACGACTGCGACAAGCTCACGAACGTGCGCTTTTGCTTCGCTGATGTGGCCAGCCTCTGGTTTAAAAACAATGAAGGTGAAATGACCAACTGGTCAACCTTTAAGACAACCATCGCCGCGGTCTTCGGTCGTCCTGCCGTGCGCCGGATTCGCGCGGAACAGCGTCTGCGTAGTCGAGTCCAGCGCAGGGACGAGTCCTTTACAAGCTACATCGAAGATGTCTTGTCTCTTTGCAAGCGCATCGACCCATATCTCGCCGAAATCGACAAAATCAAACACCTCGTGAAAGCAGTTGACGACGATACGTTCCAGATGCTCGTCGCTACGAATCCTCAGACTGTCGCCGACGTGGTCCAACTCTGTCAGTCGTACGACGAGTTGCGAAAGCAGTGTGTCTCGACGCGCCGTGCAGCCGAAGATACAGCTGAGGTTTTCGCCCTTGTCAACGACGTCGCTGCTGATCACACTGTTTTACTGCCACACATCAAGCACTTCATGCGTGAGGAACTTGCGCGCCAACTTTCCCTTGTCGCCCAAACACCTGAGCCAGTCACATCATTTGACCCACGTCTGCGCCAGGTCATTGAGACACAAGTAACGCAGGCACTACCACCATCGCCGCCTGCCACTACACCGCTTACGTACGCTGCCGTCGTTTCCAGACCACCGGCCCCACCTGTTTCTGGCGCCTACCGGGACACCGGGTCCTCCTACACAACGACGCCGCCCACACGCACGGTACCCCATCCTACTTCACCGACCGGACCTTCTGTCGTTAGCCCGTGGCGAACCTTCGACAATCGGCCCATTTGTTTTGCGTGTGGTTTTGTGGGGCATATAGCACGCTACTGTCGCCGTCGCAACTTCCAGTCTCAGGACGGTGGGAATTCCACAAACCAAGCTGCCCAGTATCCCCAACGACCTTCTTGTCCTCTCACCGACTCGATTTCCCCACGACGCCCTTTCTACTTCCGCCGGTCGTCACCGCCCCGTCGCCGATCCGTCTGCCCGATGCATCACCGCCCTAGCCCCACACGAGAGGAAAACTGACAGCCGCAGTTCCGGAGACAAGAACTGCGCGTTGTCGTCGAACTCTTCAAGACCTCATCTCTGTCGGCCCAACGAAATCGATATAAAAGTAGAAGGTGTCGCCGTACGTGCACTTGTCGACACAGGCGCCCTCGTTTTTAGTGAGAAGCTGTGCCGAAATTTGAGAAAAGTCACAACGCCGCTTACAAATCTCGCCCTGCGTACGGCGACATCGCATTACATTGCACCGACGGCTCAGTGCACAGCTCGTGTTGTTATTCAAGATGTTTTGTATGCCGTCAAGTTTGTCATTCTTCCCCGCTCATCCTACGACGTCATACTAGGATGGGATTTCCTTTCTACGCATCAGGCCCTCGTCGACTGCGCTCGTGCTGAACTGACATTGACGACTCCGTGCCCTGACCTCGACGACCGCAGTCCGCCTAAACTGTTTGCCGCAGCTGATGTCCACATCGCGACTTTGTCCGCCGTCCTAGTGCCTGTGTTTTCGCCTGCTGCCACTAACTCGACTCTACTGTTTCAACCATCTACAGCTAGTGCGCGCCACCGAACCTTCGTCCTCCCGTTTGCCATCATCGACTTTTCCAATGGTTCCAGCGGCACTTTACGCGTGCAACGTCTCTGCTTGCCCGTATATCCTACAACTTGGCGAGTGTCTGGGGACCCTCGAGACCTTGGATTGCATTTTCGAAGACCCAATGCTTCCAGACAAGCCATCACTACCTTCTAGTGCGATTACACCTGCAACTGACATCGATGTTCCTATGGACATATTCCGCAAATCTATCGACTCCCTCTCACGCCTGGGCAGTAGGAACAGCTGGTCAAACTTCAGCGTTTTCGAGCCTCCTTTGACCACGACCAGCCTTCCTTAGGTCGAGCGTCAGGTGTTCTTCACCGTATTGATACCGGTTAACAGGCACCACTGCGACAGCGTCCATACCGTGTGTCAGCCGTAGAACGCCGTATCATCAATTAACAGGTCGACGACATGCTCAAACGTGGCATAATCGAAGCGTCCAGCAGTCCTTGGGCCTCTCCAGTTGTGCTGGTGAAGAAGAAGGACGGATCCGTGAGGTTCTGCGTGTATTACCGGCGTCTCAACCGAATCACCTGCAAGGATGTCTATCCTCTGCCGCGCATCGACGATGCCTTAGACTGCCTACAGGGAGAAGAATTCTTCTCTTCCTAAGATGTGCGCTCTGGATACTGGCAGGTACCCATGGCGGAGGCCGATCGTGAAAAAACAGCTTTCGTAACGCCCGACGGGCTCTACGAATTCACAGTCATGCCCTTCGGCCTCTGCAACGCGCCAGCTACATTCGAGCGAATGATGGACACGATCCTTCGAGGCCTCAAGTGGAATATTTGCCTTTGTTATTTAGACGACATTGTCGTCTTTTCCGATTTTATGTCTCATTTAACCCGCCTCGAGCAAGTTCTCGCTTGCCTCTCCACCGTGAAACTGCAACTGAACATGAAGAAGTGCCACTTCGCCGCTCGGAAGCTTACGATCCTAGGGCCACGTGGTTTCGAAGGACGGCATTCTCCCTGACCCAGCCAAACTTACAGCCATTTCAGCGTTTCCCAAACCGACTGCCGTGGAACAGCTCCGAAGCGTCATTGGTCTTTGCTCCTATTTCCGGCGCTTCGTTCGCAATTTCGCGACCATCATCGCTCCTTTGACCAAGCTCCTCACCGGCTCTAGTATTCTTTCGGCATGGAGCTCCCACTTGTGAAGATGCTTTCAACGAACTGCGCCGCCTCCTCGCGTCACCGCCTATTCTGCGACACTATGACCCATCTGCACCCCCCAGAGATCCACACAGATGCAAGCGGTGTCAGGCTGGGCGCCATTCTTGCGCAGCGGAAAGACGGCTTCCAAAAGTACGTTGTTGCCTACGCAAGCCGAACTCTTAGCAAAGCCGAAAGCAACTATTCTGTCACTGAAAAGGAATGCCTCGCCATTAATTAGGCGATAGAGAAATTTCGGCCTTACGTGTACGGGCGCCCTTTTGACGTCGTGACTGACCACCACGCCCTTTGCTGTCGTCACTAAAGGTCCGATGGGCGTTACGCCTACAAGAGTACAATATCCGCGGTGTATCGCTCCGGCCGCAAACATTCGCACGCAGACGCCCTCTCCCGTTCACCTCTTTCTCCTGACCCTGCCTGCTGCACAAGTCCTACCGGTGATACAACTGCCCTGAACATCGCCGACATGCCACCTGAGCACCGCAAGGAGTCGTGGCTTGCTTCCCTTCCTGAACATTCTGGCTGGTCGGACCGCTTCTTCCATTACTCGCGCGTTGCGTCGGCTAGTCGAGCACTCACCATTCGCGAAGACGTTCTGTACCGATGAAACTACACACCCGGTGGCCATCAATGGCTACTCGTCAGTCCACGTTACCTGCGGTCCAAAAGTTGTTCCACGTTCCATCACGACCCCCGACGTGGCCATGCAGGTTTCCTAAACACTTATTCCGCGCATCAGGCTCCGATATTACTGGCGTGGTATGTACCGTTTTATTCGACAGTATGTTCGGGCTTGTTCCACATGCCAGAGACGTAAGACTCCCCCTCAACACACCGGCGGTACCTTATTACCGTTGCCATGACCCTCCCGACCGTTCGACCGCGTCGGCCTAGACATCTAAGGTCCCTTTCCCAGCACTGCAGACGGTAACCGTTGGACCATCATTGCCGTCGACCACCTCACATGCTACGCCGAAAGTTCACCCCTTCCTTCATCTACAGCAAACGACGTTACCACTTTCATTCTGCACAATCTAGTCCTTCGTCATGGAGCACCTCGACAGTTGCTAAGTGATCGTGGTCGTGTGTCCCTCTCAGACGTCATCACAGCATTGCTGCGTGAGTGCCGCGTCGTTCACCGTACCACAAGCGCATATCATCTCCACACCAATGGAATGATGGAACGCTTCAACCGCACCCTCGGTGACATGCTGCCTATGTACACCTCGGCAGACCACTCAAATTGGGACCGAGTACTTCCGTTTATTACGTTCGCCTATAACACCGGCATTCAAAGCACTACTGGGTTCTCCCCTTTTTTTCTCCTCTACAGACTCGAACCTTCCTGCACTATAGACACCATTCTTTTGTACAGACCTGACGCCTCAGAGTCCACGACTCTATCCCAAGTGGGCGAAGCACTGGGTATCGATCTTACCGTAAATCACCCGTGACATTGCCCACTCGCGCATGTAAATGAGTGACAACGCGTGTGTACTGTATATATAATGTGTTTTTGCCGTTGAGCCGCCGCTTCCCGTGTCCTCAACACCGGGGTAGCAGCTTGTTGTCGGCGTTGTCGTTTAGCCTTTCGCGGGCGAGAGCGCGTTCACGATCGTTTTCATCCATGACAGAAAGAGAATGTGTGGTCTGGAACGCACTTATTCTTCGTCGTCATCAGCGTCATCGCCATCGTTATGACGTATAGTGCATACATTCCATGTGCTGTGCCGTGATGGCAGAAAGAATGTGTGGTCTGGAACGCGCTTATTCTTCATCGTCATCAGCGTCATCGGCATCGTCATGGCGTATAATGGTTACCTTGCATGTGCTGTTCCGTGATGGCAGCGTCATCTCCATCGCACTGGCGTGGCTACACCGGGGGGAGTGATATACAAGCCTCGACCTTAACCCATTCAGGCCCAGTGTACTTTACAAAGTACACTTCCTTTTTCGGGCATAGAAAAAAACACAACATAATATTCTGATCTTGCTCATTGAAATTTGGGCCGCCAAAGGTTGCAGCAAAATAATCCTAACTTGGCATACTACCTCGGTTCTATTTTTTCTGTTCTATGAGTCGTTAAACTTTAGGAAAACGAGAGCACGTCAAACGCACGTGGTCCGCACTCCTTTTGCTAAACTGATTTTAGGTTTTACAATTTATATCTCGAAAAAACGGATTGCTCGTGCTTCAGAAAGAACAAAATAATCCCTGGAAAGCGTGAGAAGCGTGTTGAGTGC
This sequence comes from Rhipicephalus appendiculatus, assembly GCA_030522465.1. Lineage (NCBI taxonomy): Eukaryota > Metazoa > Arthropoda > Arachnida > Ixodida > Ixodidae > Rhipicephalus > Rhipicephalus appendiculatus. The sequence continues at coordinate 53,521 of JALIZH010012783.1, read as the reverse complement.
ATAGTTTTGCTCTGAGGGGTAATCAAATTTGGGTGTACTTTGCATAGTACAACGGGACTTCGTGGGAGCACACATGTGCCTATTGTTGTGCGTTGCCTCAGAGTTTGAACCAGTTATTTTCTTAGGAACAATGCAGTTTTTTCGGTTATCTTAGACTCGCGGGGCTGCGACAGATGTCGCTGTGAATATACAAGAGCCCGTTGATGTTTTCATTGTGGCTTCTGACCTTAATATAGAAACATAGGAGGAGGAGGGTAATGATGACGGTACGAATGGATGCTCTCCGCCAACGATAAAAGAACATGGAACGAAAGGAACGTCGGGAATATAATCTTTGTTTTGATCCAGAAAACAAGTTTTGTTTCCTAAACAACAAAGGCAAAATCATAGTTGCTGTGCTGAATAACGACGACACAATGTAGTCGCGATGCTCTGTAAAAAGTGGCCATCCACTGAAAAAAAAACAACAACAACAAAGAAACAAACGTAGTGTCACTGCCAACCCTCTTGAGCAGCTGTAACAATAGCATTGAAGGCGCTGGGCTCTACGATCAAGCTGCGAATAACTACAAAATTTTCATGCCTGAGAAAAAGTGGTACCAGCCCATATTTACTCAGATGACCGAAATGGCCGCTGACAACGCATACAGGGTCTGCTACTGCACTGAAGGTTTTCAGCAGACCTTCTATGCGTTGACTATTGTCTTTTAGTCGCATAACAGCAAGACACTGATTGAGCCTTGTTGTGCCCAGCAGGAGCATCAAGAGATCTCCAGTGTACGCTGTGCTTCCTGTTACCCTCTATGCATACGCACTTTTTCGCAAGACGCTTGGAAAACAATTGAGGTCTGCCACAGTACATCGAAATGATGTTGCGAGAAGTGTGACGTTACGCTTTCCATAAAGCGCTGGTGCTTCGATAAGTTACATGGACCAAGATAACTTCGGTATTCGTTTCGCAAGGGCCTAGCGTACTCTTCATTTTCTTGCATCAGACCAGCTTTCCCGTTGCTATGTCGAGGGGCACAGCGTACTTTCTGAAGTACAGTATGATAACTTCTGAAAAAGGTTCCTGAAACTCCATGAAAATTTGCACGTGTTGTTGTCTATTGCAGTTAATTAAATGTGCGAAATCTCAATAAAATCCAACCAGTAGTTCTTGCGTGGGCCTTAATGGGTTAAGGAGCTTCGCCCTTAAAAACATCGCCGGCGAACTACCTCATCGAGCCACTGGAACCATCTTCTGACCATCGTCGTCGTGGCCACGAAATTGTCCACGTGTCCAGACTCAAGCAGTGCTACGACCCTCCCATGTTTACTGGTCCCTAGGTCGCCAGAATGGCTCCTTATTTCGCGGGGAATAATTGTACTGAATGTCAATGACAGACGCTCGGCTGTTACGGAAGACGACGACGACGATAGGAGGCTGTGGTTGTCGCTCGCGCACGCGCTCGCCGGTAGCCAGACCGGTCTGGTAAAAAGCCTTTCGCGAAACAAAGTCTGAACCTTTCTCGACGTACAACATCCCCTATTATATATATATATATATATATATATATATATATATATATATATATATATATATATATATATATATATATATATATATATATATATATATATATATATATGTATATATATATATATATATATATAGTCAAGAAATGAAGGAGCACACTTACGAAAATTGAATATTCTTTACTGGTTAACGTTTCGGCCGTGGCACGGCCTTCGTCAGAAATGAAAAGAATTACAGGCATGTGGCCGCTTTTATGGGCATGAACACGTGGGTACAAAACACGTGGGATCAACACGTGAATGTTTAAAAGGATCAAACCAACCATGATAACAACACCAAAACAAGGGGAAAATAAATAAATGAAGAAAGGAAAAAAAAGAAAAAAAACAATTCATAAATTTAATAAACCAGGTTGGATCACAGGCATGAAAAGGCATTTACAACGATGAGCCACTGACCACAGCAGTCACTATGACTGTACAGCCGTCAGCACCTTTAACTCGAACGCTCCGATGCGTGGCCTCGGCTCGCTTGGACTGAGGTCAGCGCTGCCAAGCGTTGAAAATGATATGCTTGCTGCAGTTAACGATAGATGGAGCGCGCGTCGGTTTCACTAGTAAATTTCTGTTTCCAGTCTGCCTGACCGGCGGGTCGAATGCATTCACTTGGCATCCCGTTTTCGCCACGTTTCGCTCGTGGCTACGTTATCGCGCGCGCCCATGGCGTTCGTTGTAGTATACTTATCTCAACAACGAACCATTGCGTGCGACAGCTTACGCACCTTTCGAGTTTGAATATATATATATATATATATATATATATATATATATATATATATATATATATATATATATATATATATATTGAAGGCCCCGCCTCCGCTCAGGGGGGTCAGTGAGCCGCAATTCGCAGGACACGAGCCAGCAACGCTGGGAACAAGAACCGCTTTTAATTCTTAATGGAATCACAACTCAAAGGAATAACATCCATCCTTCCGGACCGGCAGAACACGGCACTAACGCCCACGGGAGGACCAAAAGCCCGGAATCAACAATCCCCGCAGACTGGCGGTCAATGAAACATACGGCGCGAAACATAACGGCAGCAAGACCGGCGCGAAACATAATGGCAGGAAAGCAAACTCACACGCAACTCGCAGTGGAATGCCAGCCATCAACTCGCCTTAGCTGACCTCTCAAAACCCTGGCCTCTCCTCTGCAGCACTCACGGAGGGAAAAAAACCACGCGCCTAGCACCGCCGTCCTCGCATCCCCCCCACCGTGCCGCCCCCAAAAAGCCACCGGGCCCGACTCCGCCCCCTTCTTATCGGCCCCCCCACTTTTCCGCCCCCTATGGCTTTTCTGGACGCTGACGCTCGTCACGCGCATGGGCAATGCGCGCGTGTTCTCTTCCCCCCTGCTTCCACCGTGCGTGCTGCGGATAAGGGCCCATCGGCCCGACAATATATATATATATATATATATATATATATATATATATATATATATATATATATATTGTGGGGTTCCGGCCGTCTGGCCAAAGATGGGCGGCAGCCGCTGATGACGAACCTCAGAAAAATAACATTTATTAGTACTAAGAACTTCAAAAGGTTAAGCGCGCGATTACAACAACTGGGCTCACAGCGACCACTCTTGCAATCATCCTACGCCGCGCCGGGCACACACCGCACACGCGTTCGCTCCTTGCCAGTCCGCCACCAAGTCCCTGCGCAGCGTGTTCGTTGCCGCTTTTGTAGCCGGCATGTGGGCAGCGCGCACAGCTACTGCGCAGCACGTGTCGGTATCTGGTGCGCGCAGTTCCCACACATTCCCCCTCTCTGAAAAAAATGTTCGCTGTTCGCAATTATCTTCTCTACCTTCTGCGTCATCGTTCTCGATCTGTGTCACTGTTGTCGGCCTCGACGGTGGTGTTGCTCTTGACGACGATGTGGTCTTCCTTGTCGCCTGGCCGGCAGCCGGCTTTGCTTTGTTGGCGGCATGGTCTTCTCTGAGGGCTGCGGCAGTCTTCCGGCCTGCCTCCGTGGCATCCCTGGTCTGGGCCTCGAACTTGCGCGGATGTCCACCGGGCTCGCGCTTCCTGCGCGTGACGAAGCCGCAACAGCGCGCGCCAGGCGTACTGTTCTGAGTGGTAACCGTGACGGACGCCGCCCTGCTGCGCCCACCGAACGGTGCCGCGAGGTCGGCCTCTCGTGTGGCACTGTCCAGCCGTTCGAGCCGCAGGACGAGCACAGACCGCGTGTCCGTGGTCGCCTTGGCTGTCATTTTCGCTCCTTTGGCTGCAGTCTTTCTCTTTGGCGTGACGGCCTGCTTGAGCTCGGCTTTGTCGCCGTCACTGGTATCCTGGGTAGCCTCCGCCACAGCTGCTGCAGCGTTTCTCGTGCCCGCTGCCCCGGCTCCAGCTTCTGTGGTAGGCCTCGGCGTTTCTCTGCTCGCGCTCTCCGTCGTAGCGGCCTCGTACTCCTTCCCGTCGGCGTCCATGTCGTCGCCAGGATGCACGGTCATGGCTTGCTTGGCCTTGCTACCAGCGTCCTCGTCTCCTGCAGCCGCCGAATCACCCTCGGCGTCATTCGCGCCGGCCTCAGCGTCACGGCCACCAGCTTCTCTGTTAACTTCATGTACGGCTTCATCCTTGACGTCATCCTGGCCGCCCTCGGCCTCGCGCTCTTCCACGTTGTTAGGCGTCCCGGCTTCTTCTACCGCAAATAATTCCACGGCGTCCTCACTCTCGGCGTTACTGCAGGTCTCTTGACAGTCGCCATTTGCATCCGATTCCAAATTGTTAATTTCCGCCCCACCGCATTCGCAGTGCGCGCCACTCGTCGCCTGTCTCGATCTCGGGTTCCGGCGCCGGCGTGTATCGTTGCCAACCCGAGGCCACCGGCCATCGTGCCGAAACCATGGTTGGGACAGCAATACCCCTTTCAGCGCAGTAGGCTGCGGATTTGGAGTCTCCCCGCGCCGCGCAGTACACCGCGGTTGCGACGTCCATTCTCTCCATCGCCTCGAGAAGGCGGTTCAACGCTGCCTGCATCCTTGCTGGTTCAGACGGAAATACCACGTTGGGCGCCAGTTGTGGGGTTCCGGCCGTCTGGCCAAAGATGGGAGGCAGCCGCTGATGACGAACCTCAGAAAAATAACATTTATTAGTACTAAGAACTTCAAAAGGTTAAGCGCGCGATTACAACAACTGGGCTCACAGCGACCACTCTTGCAATCATCCTACGCCGCGCCGGGCACACACCGCACACGCGTTCGCTCCTTGCCAGTCCGCCACCAAGACCCTGCGCAGCGTGTTCGTTGCCGCTTTTGTAGCCGGCATGTGGGCAGCGCGCACAGCTACTGCGCAGCACGTGTCGGTATCTGGTGCGCGCAGTTCCCACAATATATATATACCATGGCCTCCGAGATGGCGGGCGCGCGGCGGGTTTTTCTCCGGCCGTCCCAATCGCACGGAGAGAGCGTATTTCCCGAGGTGGGCGTGGCCCTCTCTTTCTCCGCACCGCGGCGCACTTACTTGGGATCGGAAAAGCTGCCGCGCTGTTGGCGCAGCTTGCATGTGGCGAGGAAAAAGATGGTTTTGCGCTTTTATTAACCTTGCGCTGATTTGGAAATGTCTGGTCAAGGTGTACGAGAGGCCAAGTCAATGCCGGGGCCTACCGATTCTCAAATGGGCTTTTTTTTTTTTTTTGCTATAGATTTGCGCCGCCTTTATTAGAGCACTTAGAAAAGCGATGCCTCTGCAAGAGATCCGCATGTGCTAGAAACTTACTATACTTCGAAATTTGCGGGCTGTATAGTATGGGGGGCGCTAGCGAAGGAGAAGAAAAAGAAACGATGATGAGGCTGGGCGTGATGACACCCGGGGCTCGCGCTGAAACCGCAGCTTCTTGGGTGGCGTCTGAATCGTCAGGACATGGCCGCGTCGGGGTTGATGGATGACTTGCCAGAATGTTTGTAAAAACAAGTGATGCGCAAATATCTTCACTGCGGAAATCTTCAGCGGCATTTTCCTTGCGTCCTTCTTTTGGTGCCGTGGTTGATGTCGGGGTTTTCTGATGAGAGATTGAAAACTCGCTCTAATTTATGCCTTTTCTTAGGCGGAATAGGCTGCATGTAGCGTGGGTATTCGCTAAAAACGCTAGGCGCAGCGTCTGGCTTGAGGCGTCGCCGCTTAATTGTGGAACTAGATAAATCAGAATCGACAAAGTGCAAACTGCAGATTAAACTGGTGTTAGAATTTTCATTCGGAACGAAATCCTTTCTTGATATAGCCTTCAGCCATGCCTGCCGATACGTCTCATTTCCCGGTAATTCATGAAAACTGATCCCAAGCTTCTTTTTGCTATTCGAGTTGCAGAAGGGTACGCAGCAGTATGCCATATTCCTGAAATTAAGGAGAAGACACAGGACCTCACAGCATTTTCTCTAATAAAAAAAAAAATACAGCACTGACAGAGTTTCAGTTATATAGCCGTAAGTAGTCTGTAACTTCAAGCAATAAATCACTGCTATTGAATCAAACTTTCATTTCCACTTCCACGCCAAAATTTTGTCTTCCTTACGCAGAACGCCGGCGACACAAGCCCGCAAGATAAAAAACCGCGCAAACGCCGCAGCATGAGCGCGTTACAGAGAAATAAGGTCGAACGCGCGCTGCAGGGGAACGCTAACTGAGCCGACCAAACTCAGCACTCGGCATCAGCAATCGTCATGCTCTCTCCTCGCGATGTCGCCGGCGCCATCAAGTCTGGCGCGAAAGCCGCGCTCGCATAGCGCACAATGCTTCGCACTCGCCCACGAGGCTTCCCCAGTTTCTCTTTCCAACTACCTCCCGTCGCGCCGTAGGAGACAGGGAGGAGGTTGCAGGCGGTCGCCACACGTCTAGACTGAAAGTCGCCAATTCTGCGACGACCACGGACTGGTTACAGGCGCGTTTTGTTCATTTATGATCGATTGATTGATTTGGATGCAGTCGAGAGCACAGTAAATGAACACTATACTGATATTGCCATTGTGCTACCAAAACGTAAGCAAAATCCGGATGACGAAAAAGGAGGCGATGACAACTCAGGCACTTTCACTGTGAACGACGTGTGGAGTAAATGTAGGTCGGCTAATCGAAGCCTTCAAAAAATATTCCAGCAAAATTACTTATCGTCTTACTTCAGTGGCATCACCAGGGCACTCAGTTATCTAGAGCGTAACCGTGCTTCGGTTGACCAACTCATAAATATCCGTACGCGATAAAATAGTAAAACGATGTGTCACGATAGGAGGGCAATATGATTCAACGACGAAACTTAGCCCAGTTTTCACCCATACACGTCTTCAGAAAGGCAGAATGCTAGAACGCCCCCCGTATATTTCTCAAATCAAGGTATTTCGCGCTGAGACAAAACGGACCGTAATGAAAAAAAAGTAACACTACCACAGACGAATTGATACCTCCTTACAATAATTTATATGAGGAAAATACAGCAGTTGCCGTGCTTTTGTCCGTAAATTGGATCAAAATAAATGCAGTAGCAGAAAAAAAAATACTTCCCTTCAGTGCATCCAGAAGATCCTGGCGGCAATGCTTGCTCGTACGCAAAAAAAAAAGAAAAAAAAACATGCGCACGCTGTAATCCCGCGCGCTCTGCTTTCTGCCGCGGTCTCCGTTGCCGCCAGAATCCCAAGTGAATGCGCCATCTCGCGGTAGCCGGGCGCGCGACGCGATGTACGTTTTTTTGCTGGGGAGCGCGGCGATTGGGACGGCCGGAGAGAAACCCGCCGCGCGCCCGCCATCTCGGAGGCCATGTATATATATATATATATATATATATATATATATATATATATATATATATATATATATATATATATATATATATATATATATATATATATATATATATATATATATGGCATCTGAACCACGACGTATCTCTGTTCTCTAACGTCACAGAAGTCGACAGGATCGACCTCATCAACCTGCTATGGCTAGGCCAAAGCCTCCGCTCAACATACCGAAGTACAAGGGAACAGCAGAAGACGTCCCCGTCGACAAGTGGCTACTCCTTTTCGACACGAAGGCGACCGAAGCATCATGGACACACCGCGATCGGGTCAGTCACTTCAGCGAATACATCGAAGGGGAAGCGTTCAAGTGGTACCTGACAGAGATTTTCGGCAACGACGAGACATGGGACAATATAAAGCGCGACATGCGAAATCGCTTTGCTACGACTGACGGAGATGCCTTTGGTCTCTTCATCCACTACCGGCTAAAAGGAGGGCAGACCATCAAGGATTACTACGACGAGAAAAAACGACTGGGCTCCTTGGCCGACCTTAAAGAGTGCCACATCATTTCTGGACTGACTGACGGTGTTCCTCCTGATGTGGAACTGGCGCTCGCCGGACTGTCTTTCAACACGTCATCAGAGTGGCTCGCCGCTGCCCAACGGGTCGAGACATCTTTAAGACGGGTGAGAGGAATTTCCGTTACTCGTACTTCTAGTACTACATCAAGAGCTCCACGTCTCTTCAGCAGAGTGCAGTAGCCAACATTGACTTCTCGACCGCGTGTCCCACAAAATGAATGTAGATATTGCTCAGCTGCGGGTTTCCCACGACAGTTTCATTGGCACAACGAATGTCCGCGCCGCGGCAACGTGTCCGCTATTGAGAGTAGACCGGGAAACGAGGAGAGCGACCCAGAGTTTCATTAATAAAGTTCGATGCTCTCATCAACGGAAGGCCGTAACTGCAATTCTTGATACAGGAGCAACAATTACTTGTATCAGTGAAGATGTGTACAAACAGCTCAAGCTTCAGTTGATGAGAGACTCCAGCATCATGGTGCAGTAAGTTAGTTCAAACATTCGAACTTTGGGTCGCGTAAACATTCAATTTCAAATTGGGAATGTCACAAAGAAAGTTTATGTACACGTTCTGCGAGGCATGAGAACACAATTAATTCTTGGCCTAGACAGCGCTTCGTACTTCAATCTTTCTGTAAATTTGGAAAAGCCAGTAAATAACACAGGGACGTGAAAATTTGAACCTATCGAATCACAGTGAAAAGAAAACCACTAAATCACCGCTGATGAGAACCCTGAATTCAGAAAGCTTGCCAGAACATGAATCAGCAGTGCTCGACTCTCTTTTAAATAAGTATGACGAGATCTTCTCGAAATCCCAGACAGATATCGGATGCATCACTAATGAGCAACATAGGATTGCACTTACCAATGCTGTCCCTATTCATCGAGCACCATACAGATGTTCACAGGCCGACAAAGCGGAAATTAACAAACAAGTTGACGCCCTCATTAAGCAAAGTGTTGTGAGGCCTTCGTTGTCGCCCTATGCCGCACCGGTCATCTTAGCGGAAAAGAAAGGCGAAGGACGTACTCGTCTCTGTATTGACTATCGCAAGCTCAACGCCATAGCGGTACCCGAATATCAACATATTCCACGTATAGATGACATTCTGGACCACTTGGGAAAGGCGAACTTTTTCACTACGCTAGACGTAACGTCGGGATACTGGCATGTCCGAATGCATCCCGACGGCGTTCAAAAAACTGCGTTTGTCACGACTAATGGTCATTATGAGTGGTTGGTAATGCCGCTCGGGTTAAAGAACGCTCCGGCTACATTTGAAAGAGCCATGAAATCAATAGCCAAATATCAGCTGACTAATGTTAGCAGTTACTTTGACGATGTGGTCGTATACTCAGAGACATTTGACGATCATATACGACACCTCTAGGCACTGTTGAAAGCTCTTAAAGACGAGAACGTAAAACAAACGGGAAAAGTGCCCATTTGCAAGATCCAGCATTGAATACTTGGGCCACAAAATTTCACAAGGAATAGTGACACCTAAGCAAAGTAACGTGGCTGCAATACTCAAATTCCCGACACCTAAACGAGAGAAAGACCTCCAGCGTTTCCTGGGCACTGTGAACACTTACCGTCAGTACATCCCTCATTTCAGCGACACCGCTCTCCCACTCACGAAACTACTCCACAAAGGAAGCAAGTGGACGTGGACAGGAGCATGCGAGCAAGCTTTTCGGGAACTGAAGGAGCGCATAACTGAAGAACCGGTGCTTCGCATATACGACACTTCGAGACCATGTACTGTGTACTGTGATGCATCTGGCGAAGGCATTGGTGCAGTGCTGAAGCAACCTGACGAAAAAGGCAAGGAACATCCCGTTGCCTATTACTCCCGGAAACTACTTAAGCACGAGGTCAATTATGCTGTTACCGAAAGAGAATGCCTTGCCATTATAGACGCCATTGATAAATGGCATTGCTACCTTCATGGAAAGCCATTCACTGTTGTAACGGATCACTCTGCACTACAGTGGCTGAAGAATATTAAGAATCCTCAGGGTCGTCTCTTCCGGTGGTCGTTGAAACTATCGATGTATGGAGTAAACATCAAACATCAAAAGGGCATAAGCAACGTCGAAGCAGATGCACTCTCCAGAGCCCCAATAGTTCAACTTCTGTCCCACGATGAACTTCAACGATGCAGCAATGAGCGACCAAAAGGAACGTATTCATTGGAGAACAACGTAGTCATCGTCAAAAGAAAAGGACTAAGGAAGGTATACGTGCCCCATGAACTACGCCCAACCATTCTTAAGAACGCACATCAACATTTTGGGCATGTCGGAGTGAAGAAGACACTCTCACTCTTGTCGCCTGAGACTTTCTCGAGGGGAGGGGGGAAGAGTGTAACGTATGAACAAGGCGATGGTAGGAGAAGCCGACGAAGAAGTGCGCGTGCATTAGACTAAATGTATGGCATCTGAACCACGACGTGTATATATATATATATATATATATATATATATATATATATATATATATATATATATATATATATATATATATATATATATATATATTGTAATGACAAAGAAGTACATCGATGTTCGGGCGCGCGGGCAGCTGGGGGCTAGCACGTAGACGAGAAAGACGACGATTCAGAATAAGAACAGCCGGCCCGCAGCAAGGGTGCTGTGTCTTGTCTCTTCACTACAATGGCGCAGTCTACGAACTACGAACCGTAAGCGCGTCCCCGTGTGTCATCGCTACTGAGGGCTTTCCTTCTCGCGAACGCCGCTCACGGCACCGTGATCATGGAGCCCGTGACCCTTCTACAGCCAAGAGCACCTATTACACCATCCCAGGACGGCGTCGAGGCCTTCTCGATGGCGCAAGGGCAGGCTTACTCCGGCGTCACCAAGACAGTGCACGGCCTACCGATGCCAGGGAATGCCGTTCACGCTTCCCACTGTGACGAGTCGCTCAGTACTCCATCGGCACCTGAGCCGCTTAGGGGGGCTGTCCAAGCTCCCTCGGACAAGGATCCCGCCTCAGTGAGTACGCTGGTCGACTCCTACACCTCGGACGTTACCACTGGCTCCGCGTGCGGTTCGCCCGAAAGCGCCGCCGAGCTTTCCCGCACCATCGCGCGACTCCGCGTCGCAGTCAGCGCCTTGACAGCGCCGACGTCCGCGCGTTTTCCTGCGGCCTTGCCAGCGTTGTACTCTATCGATGCCGCGTTGGCCGCAGCCGCCTCGCAAGACCATGATGAGGGCTCACCAGAGAGCCGCAGAGAGCTCCGATACACCCTCGCGGCGCTCTCATACCAACTCAGCTGCGTGGCGTCGTCATTCTCCGGAGTTTCGCCTGCCGTATCACCATCACCGGCTGCCTTTGAACTACCGGAGTTCAACGGATTTCAAGACGACGATGACAACTGGGTGGCGACCATCAACGCTCTTGGAGCTCGCGAGGCATGGACAGACCAACAGAAATGGTGTGTGGCCGTCGACCACCTTCGTAATGCTGCCGCGGCTTGGCATCGGTATGAAGGCGTGAGGCAGCAGTCCTGGGCAGACTGGAGTACCAGGCTGATAGCCGCCTTTGGACGGATAAACTACCATTTCAATGCCACCGCCCATTGCAAACTCGCCGCTACCGAGGATGGAGCTCTGGAGGGGCACCACCTCGAGGCTCCTACTGCGCAGTGCAGCTTAGCGACAGCAAAGTTACCCTCCAGCCACTGCACAGAAGACCACGTGGCAGACACAAGCCCCGAACAGGGTTCTCCGTCAAGTATCTCTAATTCCGAGACGTTACCAGAGACTATGACCACCTTTGCACCGGGGCCAGCACCTTTCGTGTACGGGCCGCCTTTCGCGAAAGTACCTGAAGAGCCGCCCATGGCGCACGTCCCTGCACTCGCAGACCCATCGGTGCCACTTCTGCTACTTTCAAGAGCATTCGTTGACCGAATGCACACCTGATCAACTCACGTTGAGCGACAAGGTTCTCCAGGACAAGCACACGAAAGTTGCCCTGTCGCCCATCACGAAGCCCGCTGATAAGGTTCGTGATGAAAGTCCTGACGGTCTTGCCGGCGTTAATAATCACGCGGGCGTGACCAGAAAGAAGCACCGAAAGACCTTGACAGCCATGGTGCCTCCTCGGAGTCCTCGTCCGAGTCCCAGTGGTTGAGGGTGGTCACTCGGTCGTACGTCTCCAGCCAGGTCTCCGGGTCTTCGAACGATGATCCACGGAAAGTCGGTGGCTCCCGTGGCTGCTGCATCACGATGGCTGGCTGTGGCGCAGCGGCTGTCATCGTTCCCGCAGTCGAGGTCATGGACTTGGTCTTCCGAGTCTTGTCAGGTAGTGGCCCGTACTCCGGTGGTTGACCTTGTTGCCTGCGGCTTGTTCGCTGCTCGGGTTTGTCGTGGATGTCTTCACGACTGGCGCTGGATTCACGGCTTGACGGGGGGCGTCCGGTACATGAAAGAAGCAGCACCTCCACCAGATGTCACGTGGGTGTGACGTCGAGATGTCGCGTGGGTGTGAAGTCAACGAAGGCAGCAGGCGACGTGTCCAAGATGAGACTGTTTATTAGGCCGAACTTGTGGCCGCGAAACGGAAAGTAAGATTACAGCAGTACACGCTAGCACTCGGCGAACAGAGCGTCGGCCGTCGATCAACTGACAAGCGGTGAAGCGCGTCGGCATTTATACGTGTGTCATCGAATATTCCAGCCTTATCGCTGGTTGTCGTGCAAGCTCTGGAATGATCTCGAGTGGTCGCGTCTTGCGCGCAATCTTAACGAAACGATCTACAATAATCGCGAAGCTTCTAGAACAATGAGGCGCGGTTTGAGCTGAGCTTTGCTGACGGTCTTTGTGGGCGAAAACCGAATACAACAGAAGTGAAAATAAGAATCGCGCGTGGCAGTATGTTTGATTCGATTTTCATTGTGTTCTTTTTTTAAATAAGTGCCTATGTATAGCAAGCTAGTTGCAAGCTAATAAGTATGCATGTCTACAGGAAAAAATGTATACGTGTGTTGTCTGTATTTATATGATTGTTTTTGTTTGTTACCTCAAGGCTGACCTTTACATGTTTTTTTTTTTTTTTTTTTTTTGCACATTGTATTGGACCAGCCACTAGCCACTTTAGCTGTCGGTCCAAATAATCCCATCCCTGTATTTTCATTTGTTCATGAAAATAAAGATTATATATATATATATATATATATATATATATATATATATATATATATATATATATATATATATATATATATGTATATATATATATATATACCACTTGTGAGACAACGTTTATAGACCCTCAAGGCTCTTTATTGAACTTGAACTGATGGCGCAAATGTTAGACAGGGACGAAAAAGACACGTAAGACACGGAAAAGCGCGGGATCTCACGTGCCACATCTCACTTGGGATCTCACTTGCCACATCACTGCAAGGTTTGCACGTGTAAACCACTGCTGGGCAACGCATGCATTTTGCGGAAGAGCAAGGACAAGGTGACACGGGAACTGGCTGAGGCTATGTACATACAGAAATAAGTGGCACTCCGGTCAAGTTGATCTTGAAAGACGGCACGGTACCGGTTTTCTGCAAGGCCCGGACGGTGGCTTTCGCTTTGCGAGACGCCGTTGCACAAGAGTTACAGTCCTTGGTAGAAAGCGGCGTGCTAGTCCCCATTCAGCAGAGCCACTGGGCAACGCCCCTGGTAGCAGTTCCGAAACCAAATGGAAAGGTCCGCATCTGCGGTGATTACAAAGTGACTCTGAATCCTCGCCTGCGGACTGACCATTACCCGCTACCCGTAATGGAAGACATCTTCGTAACCTTGCAGGGATGTAAATACTTCACAGTATTGGATCTTTCAACAGCTTATCAGCAATTACGGCTAGACCAGGCTTCCCAGTCACTTGTCACAGTAAACACGCACATGGGACTGTTCAAGTACACGCGACTGCCGTACGGAATTACCAGTGCCCCAGCGATATTTCAAGCGGTCATGGATGAAGTGCTCAAGGGTTTGGATAGAGTGTCATGCTATCTCGATGACGTCATTATAGCGGGGCAAACACTGGAAGAGTGCTACAAGAAAGTGGAATGCGTACTAGCAAGGTTCAAGGATCGAGGAATCAAACTGCGAAAAGAAAAGTGCAAGTTTTTTGAAAGATCAGTAACTTATCTGGGTCATGTTATTGACGAAAGAGGGGGTCAGGCCTTCGAACGAGAAGCTGCGCGGAATTAAGGAAGCGCCAACACCTAAAGACAGGCAAGAGCTCCGATCCTATCTCGGGCTGTTACATTTTTACGGCAAGTTTTTGCCAAACATGTCGACACAGTTAAAGGCACTGTATGATCTCGTAAGCGAAAAAGCAAAATGGGAGTGGACTTGACACAGAGCGATGTTTTCGGATGACGAAAGAATGGCTGACGCAGAATTCCGTACTGTCTTTCTATGACCCAACAAAGGAACTTGGTCTCGTCTGCGACGCATCGGCTTACGGTGTTGGTGCGATACTTTTTCATAAGATAGGCTCAGAAGAGAGGCCTATAGCATTTGCATCCAAAACACTGAGCAAGGCGGAACAAGGCTACGCCCGCATCGAAAAAAGATACACTGGCGGTTGTGTTCGGTGTACGCAAGTTCCACAAATATTTGTTCGGCAGAAAGTTTTCCATATACTCAGACCACCAACCGTTGCTAGGCATATTTGGACATAACAAGCCGGTCCCTGCCATGTCGGCGGCACGCGTGCAGCGATGGGCTTTATTACTGGCAGCATACAACTACCAATGGGCGTACCGCAAAGCAAGTGACATTGCAAACGCGGACGCACTGTGAAGGTTGCCGCTTCCAGAGCAAGGGGAGGAACCGGAGGAAGTGCACTTCTTTTCAGAGTTTGATGAAGCGCCGCTATCCGCGAGACAGATCAGGATCGAAACGCGGAAAGACAAAGTGCTCTCAAAGGTCCTCTTATTCACAACCAACGGGTGGCCATCAAATGTGACAGACGAGGCATTGACGGCATATTTTAGGCGACGCAGTGAACTCTCTGTGGAACAGGAGTGTGTAACGTGGGGGAAACCGAGTGGTTGTGCCAGCGTCCTTGCGACAAAACGTTCTGTCAATGCTGCATGAAGGTCACCCAGGCATGACACGAATGAAAATGTTATCGCGAAGCCATGTATGGTGGCCCTGCTTAACTCAAGACATTGAGCAAACAGTGACTGTCAGCTGACCCAAAATTCAGCATCCAGAGTTCCGCAGTTATCTTGGGGCTGGCCTGCGCGCAGGTGGCAGCGAGTACATCTCGACTTTGCATATCGTGATCAACAGTGGTTTCTTGTGTTGGTGGACGCTCATTCGAAGTGGCTGGAAGTTTTTGCTATGAACTCGACAAACAGTGAAAAGACGGTGGAAAAGCTGCGCAGTGTGTTTGCTGCCTATGGGTTACCTGAAGAAATAGTAACGGACAATGGTCCCCAGTTCACATCGGCCTGCTTTGAGACCTTTTTGAAACGTAATGGAATCCGCCTTACAAAGACCCCTCCTTACCATCCTGCCTCGAATGGCGCTGCTGAGCGTTGCGTGCAAACGTTAAAGCGACACCTTTTCAAACAAGTCTTGGAGGAAAAACTAACTGGCGAACCGCGGTCACTCCAGCATCGTATTGACCAATTTCTCTTCACGTACAGGAATACGCCGACCGGAACAACAGGCGAAACACCTGCCCAGCTGTTTCTATCATGGAAGCCTCGGACACGGCTCAGCCTTCTGCACCCCGATCTTGAACAACGAATGCAAGAAAACTTAGAGAGGAGAAATGACACGGCAAACCAAGCCCGAGGAAAATGGCGAGAATTTGCAGAAGGTCAGCCTGTTTATGTGAATGGTTTAAGGCCGGGTGACGGAAAATGGCTGACAGCAATCGTGCTCAAGCGCGTGAGTATATCCACTTATTTGGTCCGTACGGGAAGCGAAGAGCGGTATGTTCACGCAGACAACCTAAGACCTCGCAGTTTCCCGGAGAAGTCGACGCCTGACAGTCGACCGACGGAATCCTACGACGAACCAGACACAGCACCCTTCATGACACCGACACGGGTTCCAGAAGTAATGGACGCAGGTGCTGGGTACCTCCCATCAGCGTTAGCACCAGACATGGTACAGCGAGACTCCGGCCAACAGGGGCCTACTTTGCCCATCCAGTCACAACCAGAAGCCGTAACAGCCTCTCCACAAGGCCAGTCTCCGCCTTCGTTGCGTTGCAGCAATCGAGTGAGACGACCCCCAGATCGCTACGTCCCGTAGCGCCCTGTGAACTCTCGCATAAAGGGGAAGGAGTGTTGTGTCAGTGCGCGTGCGTCAGGGCGTGTGTGTCAGTGCGCGCGTGTGTGACTGGACTGACGTCATGACTATCGCGATTACTGCCCTTATAAAAGGCAGCCAACTTATGTTCATGGTGACTCTTTCTTTCGACCTGTTCCTGTTAATAAACCCTTGTTACTGCGAAAGCCTAAGTGTTGCGCCATGTCTGCTGAGGTCACAACAGTGGCGACGAGGGTGGGACTGCCGTCGAACTGAAGCACCGCTACCGGCAGCCCTAGTGAACCTCGGTGGAAGACGGCGGCATGGCGGCACATGGTCGGTTCGAACCGTTCGTCGAAGATGGAGACGAAGACTTCGAGTCGTACGTCGAGCGCTTCGAACACTACCTCCAAGCCACACAGGTGAGCGCTGAGCTAAAGGTTTCCGTATTTGTAACGGCCATGGGAAAGAAAGCATATCAAACGCTGAAGCACCTGCTTGCCCCAGAAAAACCGGATAACAAGGATTATCAAGACCTCGTGAAGGTTCTCAAAGCTCACTACGCTCCGAAAAGAATGGTCGTCGCGGAACGGTTCCGGTTTAACCGCCGAGTACAACAAGAAAATGAGCCCGTGGCAGCATTTGCGATTGAATTGAAAAGGCTCGCCACGTCGTGCGAATTTGGTGATTTCCTAGACGAAGCTTTGCGAGACCGTTTTGTCGCTGGATTAAGAGACCCGGTGACTCAAGCAGAACTGTTGAAAAGGAGCAAACTGTCGTTTGTCGACGCGTGCGAAGTCGCAAAGAGTATCGAGCTGGCCTGCGCCGAGATAAAGGTAATACAGCCGAACTCGTCAGGGGAAACCGAAGTTAACACGGTAAAACGGCATGCTCAAGGCGAAAAGTTCGAAGCAAAAGCCTATGGGAAAACAGCGGCAACGAATACATGGGCAAGGCCGGAACACAACGTAGAAAACTGTTTCCGATGTGGACAGAACCACGCCGCCAGTGCTTGCCCATTCCGGAAGTACCGGTGCCGTGTTTGTCACCGACTGGGACACCTAGCTAGGTGTTGCCAAACGTCAAGGCCGATACGAAGTGTGAAAGACGGCACCGACGATACGGAAGCACACAGTGACGGTGACGTACTGCTGCATAATATTTTTTCTTGTGACGATAGCAGTCTTAGCTACACGGTGACCCTTAAAGTGGCCGGAAGAAATGTGCAAATGCAAATCGATACTGGGGCGTCTGTTTCTATCGTGCCAGAGAGTGCTTATAAGAAATATTGGCCTGATTTGCCTCTGGCTCCGTGCTCCTTGCGGTTGAAAACGTATGGGGGCGTTTCCCTAAAAGTTCTAGGGTCAGTGTAAAGTGTTTGTTGAGCATCACGGCCAGAAAGTGAATCTACCACTTGTGGTGGTACGAACAACACAAAAATGCGAAACGTTGCTGCTCGGTCGAGATTGGCTGGAGGCGTTAAAACTAGACTGGATGAGCGTGTGCGGTATCAGTCTTGATAAAGCGGCGACACTGCTCGAAAAGTTTGCGGAAGTGTTTGAGCCAGCACTGGGATTAATAAGTGGCACTCCGGTCAAGTTGATCTTGAAAGACGGCACGGTACCGGTTTTCTGCAAGGCCCGGACGGTGGCTTTCGCTTTGCGAGACGCCGTTGCACAAGAGTTACAGTCCTTGGTAGAAAGCGGCGTGCTAGTCCCCATTCAGCAGAGCGACTGGGCAACGCCCCTGGTAGTAGTTCCGAAACCAAATGGAAAGGTCCGCATCTGCGGTGATTACAAAGTGACTCTGAATCCTCGCCTGCGGACTGACCATTACCCGCTACCCGTAATGGAAGACATCTTCGTAACCTTGCAGGGATGTAAATACTTCACAGTATTGGATCTTTCAACAGCTTATCAGCAACTACGGCTAGACCAGGCTTCCCAGTCACTTGTCACAGTAAACACGCACATGGGACTGTTCAAGTACACGCGACTGCCGTACGGAATTACCAGTGCCCCAGCGATATTTCAAGCGGTCATGGATGAAGTGCTCAAGGGTTTGGATAGAGTGTCATGCTATCTCGATGACGTCATTATAGCGGGGCAAACACTGGAAGAGTGCTACAAGAAAGTGGAATGCGTACTAGCAAGGTTCAAGGATCGAGGAATCAAACTGCGAAAAGAAAAGTGCAAGTTTTTTGAAAGATCAGTAACTTATCTGGGTCATGTTATTGACGAAAGAGGGGTCAGGCCTTCGAACGAGAAGCTGCGCGCAATTAAGGAAGCGCCAACACCTAAAGACAGGCAAGAGCTCCGATCCTATCTCGGGCTGTTAAATTTTTACGGCAAGTTTGTGCCAAACATGTCGACACAGTTAAAGGCACTGTATGATCTCGTAAGCGAAAAAGCAAAATGGGAGTGGACTGTTGACACAGAGCGATGTTTTCGGATGACGAAAGAATGGCTGACGCAGAATTCCGTACTGTCTTTCTATGACCCAACAAAGGAACTTGGTCTCGTCTGCGACGCATCGGCTTACGGTGTTGGTGCGATACTTTTTCATAAGATAGGCTCAGAAGAGAGGCCTATAGCGTTTGCATCCAAAACACTGAGCAAGGCGGAACAAGGCTACGCCCGACATCGAAAAAGAGGCACTGGCGGTTGTGTTCGGTGTACGCAAGTTCCACAAATATTTGTTCGGCAGAAAGTTTTCCATATACTCAGACCACCAACCGTTGCTAGGCATATTTGGACATAACAAGCCGGTCCCTGCCTATGTCGGCGGCACGCGTGCAGCGATGGGCCTTATTACTGGCAGCATACAACTACCAATGGGTATACCGCAAAGCAAGTGACATTGCAAACGCGGACGCACTGTCAAGGTTGCCGCTTCCAGAGCAGGGGGAGGAACCGGAGGAAGTGCACTTCTTTTCAGTGTTTGATGAAGCGCCGCTGTCCGCGAGACAGATCAGGATCGAAACGCGGAAAGACAAAGTGCTCTCAAAGGTCCTCTTATTCACAACCAACGGGTGGCCATCAAATGTGACAGACGAGGCATTGACGGCATATTTTAGGCGACGCAGTGAACTTTCTGTGGAACAGGAGTGTGTAACGTGGGGAAACCGAGTGGTTGTGCCAGCGTCCTTGCGACAAAACGTTCTGTCAATGCTGCATGAAGGTCACCCAGGCATGACACGAATGAAAATGTTATCGCGAAGCCATGTATGGTGGCCCAGCTTAACTCAAGACATTGAGCAAACAGTGACTGCCTGTGTCACCTGTCAGCTGACCCAAAATTCAGCATCCAGAGTTCCGCTGTTATCTTGGGGCTGGCCTGCGCGCAGGTGGCAGCGAGTACATCTCGACTTTGCATATCGTGATCAACAGTGGTTTCTTGTGTTGGTGGACGCTCATTCGAAGTGGCTGGAAGTTTTTGCTATGAACTCGACAAACAGTGAAAAGACGGTGGAAAAGCTGCGCAGTGTGTTTGCTGCCTATGGGTTACCTGAAGAAATAGTAACGGACAATGGTCCCCAGTTCACATCGGCCTGCTTTGAGACCTTTTTGAAACGTAATGGAATCCGCCTTACAAAGACCCCTCCTTACCATCCTGCCTCGAATGGCACTGCTGAGCGTTGCGTGCAAACGTTAAAGCGACACCTTTTCAAACAAGTCTTAGAGGAAAAACAAACTGGCGAACCGCGGTCACTCCAGCATCGTATTGACCAATTTCTCTTCACGTACAGGAATACGCCGACCGGAACAACAGGCGAAACACCTGCCCAGCTGTTTCTATCATGGAAGCCTCGGACACGGCTCAGCCTTCTGCACCCCGATCTTGAACAACGAATGCAAGAAAACTTAGAGAGGAGGAAATGACACGGCAAACCAAGCCCGAGGAAAATGGCGAGAATTTGCAGAAGGTCAGCCTGTTTATGTGAATGGTTTAAGGCCGGGTGACGGAAAAATGGCTGACAGCAATCGTGCTCAAGCGCGTGAGTATATCCACTTATTTGGTCCGTACGGGAAGCGAAGAGCGGTATGTTCACGCAGACAACCTAAGACCTCGCAGTTTCCCGGAGAAGTCGACGCCTGACAGTCGACCGACGGAATCCTACGACGAACCAGACACAGCACCCTTCCATGACACCGACACGGGTTCCAGAAGTAATGGACGCAGGGTGCTGGGTACCTCCCATCAGCGTTAGCACCAGACATGGTACAGCGAGACTCCGGCCAACAGGGGCCTACTTTGCCCATCCAGTCACAACCAGAAGCCGTAACAGCCTCTCCACAAGGCCAGTCTCCGCCTTCGTTGCGTTGCAGCAATCGAGTGAGACGACCCCCAGATCGCTACGTCCCGTAGCGCCCTGTGAACTCTCGCATAAAGGGGAAGGAGTGTTGTGTCAGTGCGCGTGCGTCAGGGCGTGTGTGTCAGTGCGCGCGTGTGTGACTGGACTGACGTCATGACTATCGCGATTACTGCCCTTATAAAAGGCAGCCAACTTATGTTCATGGTGACTCTTTCTTTCGACCTGTTCCTGTTAATAAACCCTTGTTACTGTGAAAGCCTAAGTGTCGCGCCATGTCTGCTGAGGTCACAACAGGAACCATGTGTAGATGTGAAGCAGCAGGCGCTAACGCTTACACTGGCGGCGGCGTTGACGCTGGCGCTCATCGCAGCGTTGCGCAGGAGAGAAAACTGGGGAGGCGCAAAGCACGCAGTGATGGAGCGGTATTTCCTACTGGAACATGCCAATCGCTGCTAATGGTCAATCAGAGACAGAAGACTCCGACTGGACACAGAGACCCGCAGTCCGCTTTTAGTCAACGCGCACGCTGCGAATTTGCATTGTTCAACAACGCACAGGAGAAATCTCCCACCGGCACCACCTTGCAGGTCAAGATCCATTGCCATATATACGGGGTGGCCAGTGAACGGTTGTGCAGCGCGAGCAGTCGGTTTTTTCAACCAAGAAACTCGCTAGCAGACGCTGCCTGCGTCGGCGTCGCGAGGCGAGAGGGGGGAGCCAGAAGTGAAGAGATAGGGAGGGACGCGCATGCGCAGTGGGAGTGTGGACGCCACGGGCAGGGATGCCAAGAGGGGGGAGCGTAGGAGAGGAGAGAGAGGGGGGGGGACGCGCATGCGCAGTGGGAGTGTGGACGCCGCGGGCAGGGATGCCTAGAGGAGAGAGAGGGGGAGAGGAAGTTTTTTTATTTATTTTTAAAGGGTTTGCGCATGCGCAGTAAGGGTGGTCACGCGGCACACCACCACCACCACCACCACCGGATTAAGCTTCGCCATAAGATGCTTCACATCTAAAAGACGCGTAGCCTTCGAACTTACACATCAATGTTTGACAGAAGTACAAATGAACGAGAGCGTGCGTACGGGTCTTTGACACTAAAACTCGACAGTAAGACCACAAAAAAATCAAACCAGGCGGCACTTTTTTTTGGGAGGGTGGGGGGGGGGGGGGGGGGCGTCACCCATGCTTAGTGCTCTTATGCAAAATCTGCTGCCATCTATCGGTCACCATGAGCATTTCCGCCATGTTAAAGGCTAAGCGCGCTCCGCATGGGCACATACGGAGCGTACGTATCGACGCGTGGCGGCTCATAGGAACGGCAATGCCGGCATATTTTCGCGTGTCGTGTAGCTCAAATTGAGGAGCCTGGAATGCTGAAAAAAAAGGTTTGCCGGAAACTAACCTCCATGTCATTAGATTTCCTCGCGGCGGGCGAGAAGCGCCGGATCGTTCCGTTGCTCCGGCTACTGCTTACAACTAACGCCGTGTTTACGTTCGCCGTTCTTAATATATGCCGTATGTGACAGCACCTGCACTCATCAGAGAACACTCTTTCGTGCCAAGCCGAAACGAGGCAGCTTTCGCACCGTGTGCTTGCAGGCATAGACAAACCGGCTTCGTGTACGAGATTCAGAACTGAATCGCGGCTGCTCGCGCATGCTTGCGCTGCATGCTTTTCACACCATTACCATGTTTATTACATTGTGATAACAATTGGATGCTAGTCAGGTAGCTCGTGTGCGTCATCGATTCTCAGCGAATTCGAACGGACCGATTGTGATGGAGCGTGTTGTTTGTAGCCTGTTTTCGATTGTAGAGTTTAACAAGGTAGCGTGCGGTGGGATGCATTGTGCGAATAGCTCCACTATGCGTATTTGTCAAACATTTCATGTGCTATCGTTGCCAAATTCAGAGGGGCGGCCCGGATGGTTACTTTTATTTTTTTTTTAATTTACGCCCCAAGAAGAGCACATAATAGCAGTAGCATAGCCAGAAATTTTTTTCGGGGGGGGGGGGGGGGGGGGTCAACCTTACCTTATGTATGTTCGTGCGTGCGTTTGTATGTGTGCGTGCATATATACACAAGCAAAACTGAAAATTTTCGGTGGGGTTTGATCCCCTCCAACCCCCCCCCCCCCCCTTGGCTACGACACTGCATAATAGGTTCTCCCAGAAGCTGATTCCCCTTCAGAAAAATTATGTATCCCCCCCCCCCTATGTGCTGTGAAATCTTAACAGATGCTTGTGTGTGGCACTTTTCGTATGCAACTGAAAAAAAAATGCGGCTCCCGCAAATGCGTTACATTCGACTATGGGCGCGATACTGTTGGTTACGCGCTGAGGTGGTTTTGCAAGCGTTCAGTGGGCGACACAAAGCTACGTTACTCCAACGGGTTGAAATTGTAAGGTGCAAGCAGGCCCTAGCGCAAAAGTTTCATTCTCAACGACCACAAGCTTACATGCGACTGGATGACTAACTTGTAGCTTCTTCTCCTTGTGGGGCAGTTATTTACACGTAATAATTGTCAACGCAATAACTAGTAAATGCCGGTAACGTGTACAGGCCCTCGCACACTCGTCTGACGTTTTCGTGCCCCCATTTCCCGCTATCAAATCAGATACAAGCAAGAAGTTATAGAAGCGACAGCAGTACGACTCAAACACAAGCCTCCAACATGACGGCGAATCGATAGCTCAGTCAAACCTCCGACAGATGGCAGCAATTTTGCATAAGGTCTATTTTAGGGTCTTCGGAACACACGCACAAAATGTTTCCTCCACTTTGACTCCAGCCACCCGACCTGCCATGACCTTTCCGTTGTCCGAATCCTCTTGAGAAGAGCAGAAGTTATTCGGCACTTCCCCGCGACTCGTACAAGAAAAAAAAAAACAATTCATGGTGCTCTCCACAGGCAAAGCAAATGTAAAGAAGAAAACGGGCCCAGATCGTTACAGCGTCGCAATTCGCTGCACCGCCAGCGAGACAGTAGCCCGGTTCTTCAGAAGAGCAGCGCGTCATGTTGCCCAGAACCAGCATCCACCATCCGCAGCTCCGTCCCTTGACCTCGAGATCGAGCATCCCCAGAACAGCTAGTTGTCACGGACTTGCATTTTTGCGACCGGGCGTCACGCGCTTCCCCGCGCTGACCCGGCGGGATCGCTTGACCATAAAAGGGTTCTCTTTTAAACCCGGGAAGTGCAGGAACGTTCTTCCGCCGATATTATATCCTTTGCACCTGTACCGGCGACGGCCAGCAGGGTCGTTGAGGGTCGCGATGTACCCCGAACCGGGTATAGACAGCAAGGCTGCAGAGAGCCAAGGAAACGGGCCATTCCCACCGAGAAAGCTACACGTGAGCCAGCCGCATGTGATCGCCTGAAGAGGTTGTCACTCTCGCTCAGTTGAGAACCCTCCTCTCATTAAAAGGTGGCGTGGTCAATATATTTTGAGTGTTCAGCTGGTAACAATGAAACGCGTATGAGTGTACTCATGTCGAGGTCACTTTTAACACGAAAGTGTTTAATGGCGGGGTCCACCAAGACTTCACTGACGTACTTCCGTCACGGATGTGACGTTCTTAAAATTTACATGAACAGAATACAAAGATAGAAATCAGAAGAAAAAGTTTCACAAATTTGGGAGACTCGGGAGTCGAACCCATGACCTCTCAGTCCGCGGCGATAGAAACCGGGCGCTCAACAAACTGCGCCACAAAGGCATTCGCGATGAGCGCTTCAGACGCGCCTTATATATCTCACACTCATTCTCCGTGTACCTGCGCTCTTGGTTTGTTGGGGCGGTGCCGCCGCGTATGAGCGCAGAAGAGAAGTACTGCATTATGACACCAGCGAGCACCGACAGTGAACGCTTCTCTAGTCTCAGCACTACGGCACCTCGATGCCAGCATTCGAACGGACGCTGGCATCAATGCGCCCTACCAACGCCACCTAGGTAGCGTTGGCCCTACTCAGCACAGCGGAGCGTGGCCTCCGCAATCAGCTCCGACGTTTCTGCAGCTAATTTCGGAGGTGATTTGACTCGGTGACGACACAGTTACGCGCTTTGTCTTTCGCGTTGTGCTAGCGTGTGCAGCTTCCATACGCACCATCGGTGTTTCTACGCCGTCTACTGATATGAGTGCGATGGCACCGACTACGAGAACTACTGCATTAAGCGCCGCCGAAAGACAACGGCGTCGACGGGCCAATGTCGCGCAAGTGAGTTGGTGCGCGAGGGACACGCCAAGGAGGAGCGGGAGGCCTGCGCGTTCACGGCTGAAGCTGACAACTCTGCCTGTCACGTTTCCGAAGTTGTGCGCATCGTGACCCAACTGGTTGCTTAACACCACGTGCACCGAAGCAGGACCAAAATGATCGTACTTTCGCCGAAGCGTCCCACCAGCCGGACGCTGCTCGCTGAACACGACGCCGCATGCCAAGCCCATCTACAGGAAGGTCGCCGACCCTTAAATCATGCACCCTTCCCTGCAGCGGATCGTGAGTTCACAAAACCATTTAGGGAAAACCCGTTTCCACGGCTTGCGAAAAGCCTGTGGTTCATGTGTGATTTGCGCGATGCTACGGTGGGTGCAATGCAGTGTCTCCAGAAAATGTATCCCGGTCGCGAGTCGTTGGTTGTCGTGATGGAGATGTGTCACCACGCGCCAACATGGGTGCATCAACGTTTAAGGGTTCTGTAGCTACTAAACACCACCAGATATTATATATCAATGTGCAATAAACATTCAACTACATTTGTGAATACATGTTTCACTTTCGTGTGTTATACCGATTCCTATATGAGGGGGATCAACCACAATTTTTACCCACAAATAGAATCTGATGGAGGGTGAATTAAGCTATAGGGCAGGGGTCTCAAACTCACCTTAGCCAGCGGGCCGCAGTCACGCAATTTGATCTCGCAAGGGCCGGGGCAGTGAAGAAGGTAGGAGTGGGGGTGAGGGGGGAGGGAAGAGTTGTATAATCTGCCAGCAAACGTTGCTGTTCGAAAGAACACTTCCCATCTCTAATGTAGAGGGAATTTCTGAAGGGGATCTTGAATTGGATGAGAGGATTCCAACAATGCTTTAGTACCGATCTCCAAAGTGACTGAAATCTGGACGCGGATATTGAAATTTACTTTTATTGCGATAGCAATTATATGGACACTCTCGGCATGTTTTCGCCGTCGGCGTCGCCGTCATGTCCCGTATATGTATATTTATCTATATATTTATAAAAAGCTCTAAGAAAAATAATTCAGAAAAATGTTTCGGACGCGCGGCATCGCACCAGGGACCACTCGCTCTGCAGCGCGCGGCGCTAATCGCTCAGCCACGAAGGCGACCGTTCTTCAAAGTTCAAACGGCGAGCTATTTATAGACTGTTTTACGGATAGGTTAGAGTGCCGCCATATTGGACTGTTAACCTTTGTGTTTTGCATCTTTAACAGCTAAACAAACAGTGTTACGACAGATGCATACGCACGAAAACGGTTGGGTTTGTGCATACGATGCTCCATGGCCTTATTAATTCACGTCGCGATATGCAAAAACGAGAAAACACCGACTTAACAGCCCAAGATGGCGGCGCCCAGTTGTTTTACGGAAAATAGTCTATACACAGCGAGTTGTCAGTGTGCTTTCAGCATTACCAGCGAGATGGCACAAAGGCCGCGCTCGGCGGGGCTTAGCTGGGCGGGGCTTACCCGTTCGTCGCGACGCGCGCTCTCCGGCGCACACTTTACCCGAAGGGTGGTGGGAGGGGGGGGGGGGGGTAGATGCCCGTGCGTGCGCGCGCTTATCTCGCGGTGGCGGAGAACGGGGCTCTCGCCGGAACGATAGAGTTGTAGTTACCGGGCGCGCGAAGGTCACATTGCTCGCTGCAGTCCCCCCCGTTTGCGAAAAGAGCACGCTTTTCAAACACAGCGAAGTAACAACTGTGACACTTGTTAGTTCGCGCTCGTCTGTACCTGTGAATACGTTTCGTGCGTCGTTTTTGTTTGAGCAGCGCGTTAAGTGTTGAGCTGTGAATGTTTTTAGTTCGCTCTCGTCCTGTGCGTGTTGTTTTCGTGCGTCATGTGTGCGTGAGCAGCGCGCTGCACGTTTCGACCTGCTTGCCATACGTCGCTTGGCATTCCAATTTGTTGCTATCGCATTCATTGCTTCGCCTTGTGGCGAAACTGACTTTTTTTGTTTCACGGTTGTGTTTCATTACAAGGTGAACACATGGGATGCTTCACGAAGACAATGCCTTAAACCAGTCATGTCTGTGTAGCTCATGAACGTATTTAATAAAAAAAATAAAAACAATATGGGACGAAGACAGTCATGTGCGGGCCGCAACCGAGAGCCTCGCGGGCCGCATGCGGCCCGCGTGTTTGAGACCCCTGTAGGGTATCACCCTGCTAATCTAGTGGCTCGTCCAACATGGAGCAGAAGCAGATCAATGAGTATCCCATTTTATCTTTTTTAAAAGGCTTCAGGGCGGCTCTGTATCGGCTGGCCACCTAAACTTAGCCGTTCATCTAGTTGAGACGCGTAATTAATGTCGGCAACGTAGGCATGGGAACTTCAATCTCAAGTTAGCTCAACCTGCCTGAGCTCACCTTCAAGCACTAGCTCCAGGAAACATCAGCATTGCAACTCCGCCGACATCGCAGTCATGCCAGAACTCGCGATTTTTCGCATCCGATCGTCGGGGATTCAATGCTTCCGGTCATCTCACGTAAGCCTTCATGTGTTTACACTTTCGAACTTTCACATCTTCAGCTACTGTTTACTCGATTCATGTCTGTGTTAGCCTAGATGCCTCTGTAAATTCCATTGTTTGTTCATTCTTTGTTAATTGGAGGCTCATGCATTGGTGAGCCAAACAACTTGTGCTAAAGAATGCAGCAACAGAGGAGTGACCCTCGCCAAATAAACACAAAGCGCGGGTCTTAAAAGGGGCTCTCCGCCTTCTGAAGGCAGTGCCGAAGAGAGAGGAACTGTCCCCTTGCGACTGGACAGCATTGTTATCAGGTGTTGTTCCTAACCAACGTAGTGTTGGCCCTAACCTGGGAATCTAGGGAACGGCAGGTCAATAAAAAGGCCGAGCCGTCGCTTAACAAGTGTGTTCTCGACTTGACCATAACGGCAATAACGACCAAATGCCTCAAGGTCAGAAGCTGCTCTCCAGACTTCTTGGGAAGCTCATCCTCGAAGCGCAACACACCAGCGAGGACTTGAAAGGTAAGTACTTTTCTTCACTTATCATTTTATGTGAACTCGTGTCTTGCGACGATGGAGTCAGGTTACACTGCGCCCGAGCTGAACTATGAGTGTCATAAGTGAATTTTCTCATGTTTAAATGATCAGATCACTTCATGCAGTTTACAAAAAAGTCACTGTGTATAAATCAAGTATCGATCCCTTCGTCAGGAAATGTATAAATAATGTCACATTGAATACATTCAAGAGGAATGCATTTCATTATAAGGCAAAAAGTTGGTCAAAAACGGTGGTAATAATTAGAGGCCGGATTTTTAGGCACTAAAAAATCGCGTTTTAGGCGCCTAAAACAGGCAGACAAAACACAGTTTTAGGCCCCCAAAATCGTAAATATAGGCACAATAAATATTTACAAAAACTCAAATTTTCGAAGAAAGGTTTGCTTTCCTGTGTCTACAACGGGAAAGCAAACAAATTTTATAGTTTATGATGGCACAAAGGCGTCGATGGTTTAACTAGCCATGCTATTGTCCGTTTTCCCGCACGGTTTCCAGAACACGGTCTCTTCTTTTATTGTCCAGCATTGGTGAGTTAGGTGTCCGCCGTCGAATAAACACGCTCCTGGGTCTCTTTCTTTTCGGCATTTCTGTGAAGGGCAGCCCAGGAGCCAATATCCAGACCGCTAAAAGGCATGAAGGGTCTTTTAGCCTCTTATTGGCCTGGGGTAATCGTGCAGGGTCAATTTATCCTCTGTCTGTGAACACCTTAAAGGTTCCCTTACCAGGTTTGAGCATTTCGAGCTGGCAAGCGTAATGCATGCACTGGGCGCTAACGATCACGTCTGCCAAGATTTGCAACGCTACGCACCCCGGAAAGAGGTGAAATGTCAGAATAAACGCCGCTTGCCCTTGATCTCACGGGCGCGCGCACCAATATGGAGGAGGTGACGTACAATAAGGAATGGTCCTGCGTACGTCAGAGTAGTACGTGACACTGCGAGAAATATTCGAGGCGACATGTGTAATTTGTGCAATCTGTTGCTTGAATAGAACAATGAAAGTTGTAGAAATATTAAAACATACAAATAGAATCTGTGTGCGTTTTTATTTATTATTTTACTTCGAATCGAGCGCGATGCGAGACTAAGCTACCTCTATTTCATTTGCGTCCGTGTTCTAGCCGTTGCCGCGTCGCGCCGGCGCCAGCCCACAACGCTTGGCGTGTTTTTGATAAATTGTCTATTACAGCAGTTCCAGCTGTGCGACGCGCTGTGTCGTGGTAAGGATACATCATCCATGCCAGCCTCTCCAAGCGCAAAAAGGGATCCATCCCACACAAACGGGCACTACACTAGAACGCCGAAACGATACAACACCGCTTGTGTGCACGACCTGGCTTGGGCATGTCAAGCGCCCCCCAGTGTAACATTGCGTGCGCATGACGTGTTGATGCGTGTGCGTCGTGTGATCTTCCGGCTCCGAGTTCCTCCGATACCGAAGAGGGCAGGGAAGAAATTTGGCTTGCCAGTGGCAAAGGTTTCAAGCTCACCTACCAGCATCATGCTTTCGCGGCTCGTAATGAACCAATCAAAAAGTTATTGTGGTACAAAGCTCTACATTGGGCACGCAACAACTTCCAGTGTTTAACTAAAGTTTCTTATGTGACCTGGAGAAGCGCCCTTTAAGAAGTAAATTACAAACGAAACAACAGCCAAATGCACATCTGATTTTTTTTAACCTGCACTCTACATTCCCCCCGACGGCACTCCATGCATGGTTTCGCATTCGTTCTCCATCTTCCTGCTGCTGCACAGAGGCACCTCCTGTTCTCTGCCCCCCACCACACCCACGTCTTCAAGGAGGTGCTTCAATTCCTTGGGAAAACTGGACTGGAAAACCAGCTGTAAAAGCCGCCCTCCACGTCCTCGGCCACGAACGCCACTCTCCTCTTTTCTCCTCTCCTCTTGCCACCTTTATTTTCCTCACCCCATTGCACTGTATACGCTGCGACGTACTCCCATTTAGGGTTGCAGAAATAGCGCATTTTCCTCTCCTCCTACTCATCCTGCTCCAACCGCTCGCGGCATGTCAGTGCGGTGGGGTAAAGTGGCCGGCGCGTCCCATTTCACTGCTCGGTTGCTTACCGGAAGTTTGTTGAACTAGGGAACTAAGTTGTGGCACCCCATAGAGTTCCGAAGCGTCAATTTTGCCCGGTAATATGAATTACGGTCTCAAACTGTACTCGAAAGCAAAATTTGAGTCTAAATAGTGCTCATATGGGCGCCGTTTTTGAAAATAGGCATTTATAGGCACTTATAGACATTTAGGCACAAACCCCAAAAATAGGCATTTATAGGCACTATAAAAACACTATAAAAGCACTCCCTAACCCCTAATTCGTGCTCATATATCAAAGTGGCACGATAGGAACGCAAGGAAAAAAATAGGCATTTGCCTATAATCCGGTCTCTAGTAATAATACTCCTATCCGGTATATATCTGTAACTGCTTAGAATTACAGCCGCAGACGAGTCTCCGCCCATCCTGGAAATCTACGGGGGACGACAGTTGAAAAAAGCGCCCATAATGTAGCGAATAGGTAGCCTTGGGGCCTTGGGTGAGGAGACCATCTCTAGAATTTACAGGGTGTCCCAGCTATCTTTAGCCAAGGGTTAAAGAATACAATATTACAGGCAGGGCAGTGAAATCAATTGCATATTGCATGCTGACAGCCACCTTGCGCACTACAGGCAATCTTTGTTTTGTAATTAATCAATTTGTTAATTAGGATTACTTAGCTAAATTAATAAGTATTGACTTTAAGCAAGAAATTAAATTAGCAAAGTTCGAGAGCGTCTTCAGAAACCCCCATTGCATTATTGGCAATAAAGAAAGTCTCACGTCTACCATTTTTTCCAAGCTGCAAAGAAAACCCGCGAAATACAAAAAACATGGCTGATCCCTCTGTCAAACGAATCGGTAAAACACGAAAGTGCTACGTGTCTTCACAGAGGTAGTTGAGCGTTTATTGTGCATTGTTTCACCACAAGGGCGAAGGAATGAATGCTACAGCAACAAATTGAAATGTCACGCGAAGAACAGCAAGCAGCTTGAAACTTGCTGCGTGCACCTCAAGCAGAAAGGACGCACGAAATGAACATACACAGTACGAGCACAGACTAACTGTCACAGCTCGACATCTAAAGCGCGCAGCTCTAACACAAAGAAAGACGCACGAAACGACCGCACAAGTATACATAAGACGAGCGCGAACAACTGTAACAATTGTTACTTCGTGCGTGAGCAGCGCGCTCCTTTCGTAAACGCGGCCGCTGCGCTGAGCGAAGAGACCTTCGCGCACTTTTAACCACTGTAACTTTATAGCAAACTTGCGGTGGAATGAGAAGACGTACAACGCGCCCCAGTGCCCCGATCAGGAAGATAAGCGCGCGCGCACGAGCGCCCACGCCCCGTGGAGGCGCGCGCTCACCCCAGCGAGAGGCACGGTGACCTTTAGAGCGCGCACTCCGTGCCACCTTCGCGCCATCTCGCTACTCATGACGAAAACGCGCTGAAGTTGAGGAGCTCCGAGGACCGCCAACGGTATATGGTGTACATAAATAGCTTGCCGTTAGCAAGTTGAGGTCGAGTGGTTTCGCTCCGCGCGCTGCGGAGCGAGAGGTCACAGGTTCGACGCCCGGTGACGGAACGTTTGTGTTCCTTTCGTCCGTCGTGTATTTTTTTGCGCTGTAGTGTTCCGTAAGTTTTCTTCTAGTTTTTTTCTTTGATCTTAAATGTTAGTTGATATTTTACAACGTCATATCCGTGACGAAAATACGTCAGAGGAGCCGTGGTGGACCCCGGCATAAAACACTTTCGTGTTAAAACAAATTCCACGTGACTAGCGCATTCGCGCGCCGCGACCGTGGTGCTCTCAGCCACGGTTTGAGCGAACGAAATCAGCTGCTGCCGCGATTCGCCGGCTGCGCTGCAGCAGCAGGCCGATAAGTTGACGGTGGTTTCTTGACACGCGCTCGGTATAACTTGCACCGTCACGCGCGCAAATGGATGGCAAAGGGCCAAGAAACCACTGTCAACTTATCGGCCTACCGATGCACCAACTGGCCCAACATAACGTACTGTTAATCTCCTAACCATTTCCCTCCACGCCTGGTCAACTCCCTCATCACAAGGAGAAGGGAATGGCGAGGTAAGAAAAGAATAAAGTGGGCGAGGGGAGAACCGGTCAGCTGAGGAAAACTGCCGCTTCTTCGCCAGGCCCGATCGCGGCCACCACAAGAAGCTGGCGAGTGCCAGATCCGCCTGTGGACAAAACCATGGTCACTAACTGATGAAGATAGCGATGCGGACAGCGCCGCCACGTTTCGATTGCCTACAATCGCCGTTTTCGCTCTTTTGTGTCGCTTATTGGCGGCATTTCGCACTCGGCGCCCTCCGAGGATTGTCCCAATTAACTGGTTTGTGGCCAAGTATGACCGCATTGACGAGAGTTCGATGCGCTTAAACGATGTGTATGCTGGCCGGTACCAGGGAATACGTCCGAATTATCCAAATTCACGAGGGTCGAATTCAAGGAGCTTTCACTGTAAGTGCATATATAGACTACGAAAATTTCAGTCGTGGGGTACCTTCCCACCCTGCCTTCCTGGCTGTGTGTGTGTGCCGTTGATTCTTTGTGTTCATATTTGAATACTTTAGTCCCTTTCCATCTAATTTACAGCCAATTATTTGATGCGGCATTCCTCAGGAAAGTTTGCTGTACCTTATTTTAATTACTATGCTGATCACGATGAACATTGCATACATTTCCTGCATTAGCTTCATGCATATGGTACTTGCACCTACCCCGGCAGCTCTTGCAGTGATCTAATTGTTATTAAAGGAAACATGTGCTCAATACTTTGCATAACCTGCCAAAAAACTACCAGGCGCCTGCGCGGAATGCGCAGCACAGTCAAAGCGAAAGCTGGAAGAGCGGCCTTTCTCGCTTTTTTTTTAATAGACTCTTGGGGCAACTACTACAAGCACACTTGTATGGTACCCACTTCACCATAAATCAATTTTTGTGTAGTGGGGAAGCGTCCACTATACCCTTCAACGACCCACTCGTTACGCAATTCGCATTGTGAAGTCTGGTTGTTACTTCATTGTTCTAAAACGCTTTATTACACATTTTAACCAGATTCCTTACCCGACATGAAGCCTTCATAGGGTCAGTTTGCAAGAGTTTGAAGCACCGCTATAACTCCGTGGTATAGTACTAGCAGTACTAGGCAGCCACGGAGAGGGCGCGGGTTCGATTCCCATTCTGTCCTCAGTACTTTTATTCTAGATAGTGGTTACGGACACCGGCAGCGGCGGACAACTAAGGCGCCAGAATCGGCCCTTGTGATCTCATAACAGCTTTCGCTGTAAAACAAAATCAATTTACAATAAGGTCTAGGAAGATTGAATATGCCATCTTCTTGCAAATCACAAAAACGTTACTGTACATGAATTTTTTAGAACTACAAAATAGAAACTTGATAGTTTCAATTAGAGGCAAGCTTCGACTTGCACAGGATATGGAGCGATGTGGTTAATATGGAGTGAACAAGTGTACTATCAAACATGAACATGATCTCATTTCATCGGTTTCCTACCTGAATACCGTTGTGAATTTTCACCCAAGTAGGCTTACCATTTGTCATTTCATAACTCACACCTACATCAACTACTTTCACCCTGTGTAGTGCACCACATTAAGACCATGCTGGTGCTACTTTCACAACTAAAACACACAGTCTATTCCAACGGTACACCAGGCTGCTCCATGCAGTGTTGGTTGGCAAGAGCCGAATTTTGTGTACACTTGGTCATTGTTTGGTTTTCAAGTGGCCACTTTTCGCTCATGTGATTGACTAGAAGCACCAGGTGGACATAACCAGAAGCAAAATTGATATTTTCAGGTAGCATGCAGGCATGCATTGGTCGGCTCAATGTTCTTAAAGGGTCATGAACCACCCCTAGGGTTTGGTGAGGAAACACGTCCCTGCGGATAGCAGACAGATACTGCTATGGACATCTTAGCCAAATCTTACTTTTTTTAGCTTTTCATTTCTCCACTTCCAAATTAACAGTACAAATAACTTTCCGCACACCCTCCCTGGCTTCTTTAACTGTTATTTCCTAATGGCCATGTAATAAGGATGGTCTCCCTTTCATTCGGTCACGGTCCATGAACACATCTGGGACGCATAAAGATCCTGCCATCGTACTTGAGACAGCTTCTTATAGAGGGCGTGAGTGCCAAGTCGGCTATGTGGCGCCCTCTAGGCCATATATAGTAAGGGTGTGCTTGAAATAAAATATTACACCATCTCCCGCTAAAGGGAACCATGTGTGCAAACGAAGCAGCGGGGAGACTGGTTAGCTTGAGCGAGAGAAACGTCGCCGCTCTCGTTTCGCGGGCAGCGGCCCGGGCGCTCATCGCGGCGCTGCACAGGAGAGAGAATGAGGCGCGCTCCGTCATTTTTATACCGCGGAACTACCGTGGTGCCCACAGCGGAGTATGCAGCTGTCACACCACCTGTCGTGCGCGCCGCTCCGTAGAGGATTCCTAGAGGAGAGGAACGGGGGGAACCGTAGGAGAGGAGAGAGAGAGGGGGAGGGGACGTGCGTGCACTGTGGGAAGCGGGAGCCGCTCCGCAGAGTAGAGGATTCCTAGAGGAGAGAGGGGGACAGGACGCGCATGCGCTGTGGGGATGTGGAACGCCGGAGCCGCTCCGTAGAGTAGAGGATTCCTAGAGGACAGAGGGGGAGAGGACGCGCATGCGCTGTGGGGATGTGGGACGCGGGCGTCGCTCCGTAGAGTAGATGATTCCTAGAGTAGAGAAAGGGGGCGAGCGTAGGATAGGGGGAGGGGACGCGCATGCGCTGGGGGGGGGGGACGCTCCGTAGAGTAGAGGATTCCTAGAGGAAAGGGGGGTGAGCGTAGGAGAGAGGGGGGAGGAGACGCGCATGCGCTGTGGGACGGGGGAAGGACTAAGCCCCCCTCCAAACACATGCAAGCAAGATCAAGAAATGGGGTCAACCGGGGCGACAGGCACCACCTGCCTAGCCATTGCTAAGCAGCCTCTGTGCTCTCGCCCATGACTCTGATGACTGTGGTAGTGGTTGACGGCCTTCATATTACTACAGTGTTCTGGTTCGCATAATGGGTGCTTCCCTACTTCATGAAAGTGGCCGGACGCGGGAGGGACGGACATAGCTCCGAGTATAAGATGCTTCGCATCTAAAAATTACACCATCTCCCGCTAAAGGGAACCATGTGTGGATGCGAAGCAGCGGGGAGATGGCTGGCTTGAGCGGGAGAAACGTCGCCGCTCCCGTTTCGCGGCAGCGGCCCGGGCGCTCATCGCGGCGCTTGCACAGGAGAGAGAATGAGGCGCGCGCGCTCCGTCATTTTCATACCGCGGAACTACCGTGACGCCCCCCAGCGGAGTATGCAGCTGACGCACCACCTGTCGTGCGCGCCGCCGCGTGGAGTAGAGGATTCCTAGAGGAGTAGAGGAGAGAACGGGGTGGACCGTAGGAGAGGAGAGGGGACGCACGTGCGCTGTGGTGGTGAGGGACACGGGCGCCGCTCCGTAGAGGATTTCTAGAGGAAAGAAAGGGGGAGAAGCGTAGGAGAGGAGAGAGCACCTGTCGTGCGCACCGCTCCATAGAGTAGTGGATTCCTAGAGAGAACGGGGGCGACCGTAGAAGAGGAGAGAGAGGGGACGCGCATGCGCTGTGGGGGGTGTGGGACGCGGGCCGCCGCTCCGTACAGTAGAGCATTTCTAGAGGAGAGAAAGGGGGAGCGTTGGAGAGGAGGGGAGGGGACACGCATGCGCTCTGGGGGTGTGTGGGACGCGGGAAGGAGGGACGGACAAAGCCCCCCGCAAGCACATGGAAGCACGATCAAGGAATGGAGTAAACGGGACGCGGGCGCCGCCCCGTAGAGTAGAGGATTCCTAGAAGAGAGAAAGGGGGGAGCGTAGGAGAGGACATAGAGGGGGTGTGGGACGCGGGGAAGGAGGGACGGACAAAGCCTCCGCAAGCACATGCAAGCAAGATAAAAAAATGGAGTCAACGTGGGCGACAGACACCACCGGTAGTGCGTGTTATTCTTTGCTTGCACCCACCATATGCCTAGCCATTGCTAAGCAGGCCACTCTGTGCTCTCGGCTGACTCTGGTAACTGTGGCGGTGGTTGACGGCCTTATTGTACTACAGTGTTCTGGTTCGCATAGTGGGTGCTTCCCTACTTCATAAAAGTGACCGGACGCGGGAGGGACGGACACAGCCCCGAGCATAAGATGCCTTCGCATCTAAAAGGGGCACTTCCTGCTGGGGTACAAGGAGCGTGCGCCTTGATTCTGCGGCCCTAGGTCTCCAGCCTGCATCCTCAGCCACCCTGGCCTTGAACCTGCCTACCACATGGTGTCAGAAGTGGGATCCTGGTTCCTGCCATTCGACATGGCTAATAAGGACGCTCCAGTTCCTGCCCTTGCTGCCGCTAATCTCTTGGTCCCGGCCCCTCATTCTCCTTCCGACAATGCTGGCGAGTGGCTTCCCTGGTTGCAGCAATTCGAGGACTACGCCTTTGGCCATCCGCATGCACGCAGCGCCCGATGAGACACGGGTTAGGACCTTCCTCTACTGCATGGGTCCATGGGCACGCGTAATACTCAGTTCACTCATGTCCAACAAAGCCGCGTACAAGTCTTACGCGGAGGTCACCCGCCGGCTCACAAGCTAATTCATGCACCCATGTAAACAAGGTGTATCCGAGCTGACGGTTTGACGGAACCGTCAACACTGTGAAGAAACTGCTGACGAAAACCGTTAACAGTTTCTTCACAGCCCTTCAAAACACGGTGGCAACCGAACTTTTCGAACCCGGGAAGCAATCCCTGAAGCTTCTCGGCATATTTGCCGCAGCGCTATCTTGGAGAAGGAGGCAAGTCAATGAGTGCCTGTACATTGTTGCGGGACAAGAACAGCCCCTTTCTTGGCTATAACGCCATCATAGCCCTTGGTGTCAAGTTTGTCAGCATCGTCACACCAGGTCTGCCGAACCACGCCACCACGAGAAGTCTCTCCAGGCCTTTTCGTTGGTCTGGGCACGTCCCTGGAAGAGTACCTGCTCCGCATCAAGCCCGATGCAGTACCACATTACTTCAGCAGAGCCAGGCATATTCCAACACCCCTACGAGACATAGTCAAAAAGGAGCTTGAGTAGATGGAGCAGGAGGGCATCAATCAGCGTGTCGACAAGTCCAACAGACCGGTGCGGGCCTTGTCGTCCCGAAGCCAGCAGGAGGTTACCGCATTTGCATACATTTGAACAAACTCGGCAAAAGTCGTTTTGCGTGAACGCCATGTACTACAGACGGTCGTTCAAACCCTCGGCCTGCTCCGAGATGCCTGCATTTTTTCGAAATTGGACACAACTTCAGGCTTCCACCAAGTACGTCTGGCCTTTGACTCCCCGAAGTATACAACCTTCATCACTCCCTTTGGCAGATACTACTTGCTAGTGCAGCCTCCCATTCGGCATAACATCGGACCCAGAATACTTCCTAGTGTCACATGTCTCGCCTGCTGGAAAGGCCGGCCGGTGTCGCTAACTTCATGGACGACATCCTTGCCTTTGGGCACACCACAGAAGAGCACAACCAATGCCTCAGAGTAGTCCTCGGTCGCCTCTAACAAGCAGGGGGTCAGCCTCAACGCTGCCAAGTTCCAGTTTAGCATGTCCAGTTAGCGATTCCTTGGCTTCGGCGGCGGTGCCAATGGCATCACTCCTGATCCAGGAAAGGTGGCGGCCAAATTCAGTGCATGCCAGCTCCTCAGGACGTTGATGGGGTCTAACGTTTTCTTGATATACTCAACCATGTGGGTCGATGCTTCCAGGCTCTCTCTGAGATGGCTGGGTTGATCCGAAGTCTCCTGAAACAAGACTGAAGCCTGGACGTAGGGACCAGCGCAAGCCTCAGCATTAGAAAAGCTCACGACCATGCTGTCTTGAGACATTTGCCTCGCAAGGTTCAACTCTGCACTCCGGACGACAGTCTCCACAGATGGCAGTTCCTTCGGGCTGGGTGCAGTGCTTCTTCAAGACCAGCCATCAGGGGATCGCCAACCAGTTGCATATGCCTCTCATGCACTGAAAGAAACAGAACTGATGTACAGCCCTATTGAAAAAGAGGCACTGGCCGCAACCTAGGCCTTTAACCAGTTCAACGAGTTTCTTCGGGGCCTTTGTCTCCCCCTGGAAGTTTTACCGACCATAAGAAGATTGTCAAGCAAGCTCCTTGGAACCATGGACCTCCACCTCGTGACACCCCGGATCGAGCACTTCCACACAGCCGCCTCCTCCGATACCAGTTTGACGTGAAGTATGTGCCTGGGAAACAGCCGACTACTGCAGATGCACTCGTGCGGGACCCGCTCGCCCAGCTACCAGCGATTCCAGCCGTCGTCAAGGTAGAGCTCTATGTCTAAAAACCTCCCATATTTGCGGTTCTCCTTGGACGACTACCGTGCTCACAAGGCTGCAGAGGGAGATGGGGAGTGCACTCAGGTCAGGTCATACTGCAAGGGTGGCCTCGGAAGAAGAGTCTGCCTGTCAAGCATGACTCAGTTTTGGGCTCATCGTGCTGAACTCCCTATCGGTGACGACCTTCTCCAGTGAGGGGGGACGCCTACTGGTGCCCGCTTCGGAAGCACATTGTCCCTCATCCACGATGGAGACCTTGGAGTGAACCGTTGCAGCGCCAGGGGATCTGCTTCGTGGCCGACGATGAGGAGCCAAATACAGACATGGTAAAGAACTGTCCCAACTGTGCCACCACAAGGGTCCAGCAAGCAAAGCCACTGCTTCCTACAGTGACTCCTAGGCACCCCTGGGAGCGAGTCGGGGGGGGGGGGGGGGCATTTTTCGCCACGAAGCAGCAGACTACCTTCTCCTCATCGATTACTACTCAAGGTACCCAGAAATGCTGTCCCTCCGCATGATGACGTCCACAGCGGTGATCTCTATCAGCAAAAGTGTCTTTGCAAGGCGTTGTGTCCCGGAGAGCCTCGTCGGTGACAATTAACCTCAGTTTTCATCAGGTTTCCGAGCCTTCTCCCAGAGCTACGGCTTCTCCCACGTCACCAGCAGTCCCACGTGAACGCAGTCCAATGGCGAAGTCGAACAAATGGTGTGGGCTGTCAAGGAACTTTTAAGAAGTCTACAGACTGGCCCTTGGCCCTCTTGTCATACTGTAATGCACCTGGCACGACAGGGTACAACCCCGCTCAGCTGTTCATGGGGCGCAACCTCAGAACTTGCCTCCTGGGCCAAACAGCCATGTTGCTTACAGGATCCCCTCATGCTGCCGACTTCCACAGGTGAGGCACTGCCCATCAACATTGCCAGAGTCAAGATTTTGACAGTCGGCATGCTGTGTAGGGTTTGAGTCCCCTAGGAGAAGGGGGAGAGTCTGGATTAGCGGCACAGTATATGCTGGCACAGTTCTTAGTCCCGCGCAGCATCCACGCTCCTGTAGTCAAGACAGATGCAGGTGCTTTCGTCAGCAACTGGAGACATGTGGTTTGGTTCTGCAGCAGTCTCAGTCATCAGATGGTCAGCTCCAGTCCACTGCCACAAAGATCCCAAAGCCCACCAGGCTCCAACTCGCCCAAAGCCTGAGTGCAGCAGTCAAATCCCAGGGCAGTTACTCCTCTACCAGCTGAATCGCCACAGGTTACCCCGGCTACTGCCTCAGACTGCCTGTGCTGGTTGTGTGCACTCAGTCCGGACATTGCATTAAGCCACCGGTGCAGCTGAACTTGTAGAGCATGCCATGAGGCATT
Organism: Rhipicephalus appendiculatus; assembly: GCA_030522465.1. NCBI lineage: Eukaryota > Metazoa > Arthropoda > Arachnida > Ixodida > Ixodidae > Rhipicephalus > Rhipicephalus appendiculatus. The sequence continues at coordinate 13,878 of JALIZH010012783.1, read as the reverse complement.
GGTAATTAGATTATACACGAGGTGTTGCTTTGTTATTTTCCCAAAAGAGAAGATGCAGAGGGCATGAGTGCCAAGTTTGCTATGGGGCGCCCGCCATCTAGGCTACAGTAGAAAAAGGGTGTGCTTGAAATAAACAGGGGCATTTCTGCTGAGGACATGGATCTTGCATCTTGATTCCGTGGCCTTCGGGCTTCAGCCTGCACCCTCAACCGCCTCAGCTAGAACCCGTCTTCCGCACTTCTGTGCTAAAATCCAATAGCGCAAAAATGGTAGGATCAGCTGAACTTTCATAGAAAGAATGTCAGATCACCGACAACAGGTAGTCAGAGCTTAAAGAAGCGACAGTGAGAAGCTTGAGGAAATGAATTTTTTTACTTCCACGCTTCCATCTAATCCATTGGAATGCCAGCAGTATCTTGAGTAATGTTGAGCCATTTTGCACGTCCTCACACAAAACAACAAAAAAAGCTCCTGGCGCGTGAAGTGCCTTGCTCTCATCAATTTCTCCTCGCCTCCCCCGATGATGCGCAGAATGTGCAGAAAAAAGGTTGATGATGTCCAGGTACAGCTCGATGGTCGCCAGAATGTACTCTTCGGGAGAGACACGATGCATCAACATGTGCGTGTCGAAGATGATGAAGAAGGAGAAAAGCACTGCCCCACCAAGCGAGAGCACAAACTCGAGATGACTGGAGGTGAGGAAGAACTGCAACAGACTCCCCATCAGCAGGACCATCAGGAACGCGTACAGTCTGCAGGTAACAGCAACAACAAACTATTATGGACCTGCAGCACTCACAACAAACAAGAGCACAAGCAACACAAACGTTGTGGATGAGACAGCGAAAAGTCATGTTCAACAGAATTTCAGTTTGGCTAAACAGGCTGTAAGTAATATGCACCACTTTTAAAATAACTCCCAATAAACCACGCCTAAGATTGTAACACATGCAACTAGTGCTTACTGAATATGACACAAATCAGAGAACATGGACCACAATTATGTGGCTGTCACTTATGTCACTTGACGGACTGCGTCACGGACTGGCTCGCCATCATTCCTGTACAAGGCACCCTGCAACACTTTTTGAGTATGGTCAGAAAACGCTGCCGATCAGTAGTCGAGGCTCCTGAGAACATGCCAGCCAAATACAGTTGAAACTAAAGGGAACCATGTGGGGATACGAAGCAGCACTTGTGTTTCTATTTGTTGTTTCCATTTGTATGTTTCCGTGTATGTTTGATTTGTGTGTGCAGTTGTGTATCAGCAGTGCTGCTTGCGCTGCTGTCACAGCTTACGTTACCGATGCCGCTACAACTGGCGCCAACGTTGACATCCATAGCACTGTTGCAAGGAGAGTGCAACGAAGCGAGCGCGCGTTGCATTATATACGAGTGCACGCCGCATTATATACGAGCGCACAGCTGCGCCGGAGAGAGAGAAACGGGAGAGGAGAAACGAAGCGGAGGCAGCGCTCACGCCACCACCTCCTCGCGCACACGTGAGGAGAAGGGGGAGAGTTGGCGCATGCGCAGTAAGGGTGGTCAGGCCGCACACCACCGATTGAGCTCCGCTCTCAGCTGCTTCGCATCTAATAATTGCTTAAACGGGTTACACGAAAAAAAGCAGAATAGAAGGCAGCAGCCTGTTGTGAGGAAACTGTAATATCAGATGGATATGCTAACAGACATAAGTGACAAGGATGACAAAGCTGCTCATTTTTCAGACATGTTTGGAAATTCGGACGCATTCACGGGACCACCACAATAGAGCCAATGTATGACGTCTGAAGTTTTGGATGCTGAAACTCTTCCAAGTCTCAGCTTTTTACTCAAATTGCATGTTTTAACAGAAGCCACCGCTGCTCCCATGCCAAAGTGTATTTCAAAAGCCAGCTTTGCTGCAATGCCACAGTGCCATGCAGTGAAGCATACCGCAACTCCAAAGAGGCGCTGAGGTTTGTAGGGCTGTGGGCAGGGCTTCAGCGGCATGAATTTCTTTTCTTTTTTTTTTTCATTTCAAGGATTTCATGTTCCATTACCTTTCGAAACAGACAGCCAACAGCCTGAATTCAATGTAACCGCTAATGCGGCCTCATGGGTATTGATGCAAGCGGCTTATTTAACTATAGAAAACATACAAAAGTTGACGGTTGCAGCGCTTTTCTCATTGTTATAAATAATATATTGTTAAAACGGGTATAGTTATAAGTGGGTTTGACTGTACTATAGTACAGCACGCGGCCTGGAATTTACAATAAATTCTCAAAGTCAGCTAAAAATCGCTTTCTCAGTGATTTGATTGACAAAAGCCATTTTGGCGCAGCTTCTGGAGCAACCAAAATCACACTTTGGAGCACCATAACTATTTGAGCAGTTACTTGCCGCACATTTTCGTACCCAATTATTTCACTCTAAGCAGCAGCAATTGCAGCACATGTCAAATGAAATCCATTTACGCACGCATGCATGCATGTGCATGACACTTGGAGTACTCCTCAACATGAAATAAGGTCACAGCTATTCACTTTTCTGCAGACATCCCAAAGATCGTTAAGTCCAGTCAGCTCAAGCCATCCAGCACTTCCCAGGAATTCACTTGGTATTTGAAAATGACTCTGGCTTTCCCTGATGCTTTAGTTAGTAAACTGGCGGCATCAAGCTGTCTAAATTTCCCATGCACTCTATTTACTTTCTGAAAATTAAGGCAGCTTCGCACAAGGGGTGCCAAGCCTGAAGGAAGTGCAGAGCTGCACAGCCTTTTTTCTTACTCTTCGGTTTTCTCTTTCTTTCCTGCTTTCTTTTTCCATTCTTTCTGTCTTTTTTTCTCTTTATTTCTATTTTTATTCTCTCTATTTTTCTATTTTTATATGTGGTTTTGCCTGTGTTACGCCAAGCGACAACAGCATACAACAGCCCGGGACCCACAAATGCTCTACACCTAATATCACCATCAAGGCGCTCAAAGAAGAGGAGGAAGAAGACTTCTCCTTCGGGCGAGCGCGCTCAATATGCTACACATGGCTGTGCTATACGTGGTTTTTGCTTGTGTTATGCGAAATGATGACAGCATACGACTGCATATAACAGACCGGGCCCCTAAAGTGATCCGCACTTAAAAGATATCCCATTATTTCCCATTATAAGTCTATTCCACTCAGTGTTTTCAAGTAACATATTTGGATAAATACGTTACTTGAAAACACTGAGTGGAGTAGACTTACAATGGGGGTGAAAGGATAAGAAAAAGCATTTATTTGGCTCAAATTGATAAAAACTATGCCTTCAAGTAGAGTATTTACACGAATCGAATGAGCACCCGATTTCGCCGATTCAAAATAAGTGTGCTCATGAATATATTGCTACCACATTTTAACAATAGAATTGTACCACACCCCTATGTTGACGAGTAGGAAAAAAAGAAAAAGGGAGAGACAAGCCCAATACTCTTTGAAAAGATGGATAATTTATTCTTCTAGCAGTTCATTTTCTTCTGTGAGCCTCTTTTCCTGACTCTCACATCACTTCTGGATACGCTTCAATCACATGCCGTTACCAAGACAAAGTAAAAAAGTCACAGTGTCGCCACAAGGCGAAGCAATGAATGCGATAGCAACAAATTGGAATGTTAAGCGACAAATTGGAATGTTAAGCGACAAATGGCAAGCAGGTCGAAACGTGCAGCGCGCTGCTCACGCACACATGACGCACGAAAACAACATGCACAGGACGAGCGAACTAACAACGTTCACAGCTCGACACTTAAAGCGCTGCTCAAACAAAAACTATGCATGAAACGTATTCACAGGTACAGCGAGCGCGAACTAACAAGTGTCACAGTTGAAACTTCGCTGTGTTTGAAAAACGTGCTCTTTTCGCGAACGGGGGGGGACTGCAGCAAGCGAAGTGACCTTCATGCGCTCGGTAACAACAACGCAATTCTCCCCCCATCGCGAGATAAGCGCGCGCACGCACAGGCACCCCCCCACGGGGCAAAGTACGCGAGCGCGAGCGTCGCGCGACAAGCGGGGAGCCGAGCTAAGCCCCCGCCGAGCACAGCCTTTGCGCCATCTCGCTGGTAATGCTGAAAACATGCTGAAAACTCGCTGTATATAAATAGCACGCCATTTGAACGTTGAAATGCGTGTGCTTTCGTGGCTCACCGGTTAGCGCCTGCGCGCTGCAGAGCGAGAGGTCCCTCGTTCAATGCTGCGCGTCGGAAACATTTTCCTGAATTATTTTTCTTTGTGGCTTTTATAAATATATAGATACATATACATATAAGGGACATGACGGCGACGCCAACGCCGACGGCAAAAACCAGCTGAGTGTGTCCATATAATTGCTATCGCAATAATATACACTGAGCTGCTTAAAGGGGCCTTGAAACTTCCAAGTAGCCATCGAATGGAATCACTAAAAGAGCTTATTGCCTCACAAATTGACCGCCGCAAAATTTTTTAGAATCCGTCCAGTACGAGTGGAGTTACAAAGATTTGTCGCAGGCTGCAAATGCTTCCTCTCTTCTCTCGTCCCGACGAAAGCACTGGAAGCTAAGCAGGGAGGTATGGCAAGGGTGAAAAAGGTACGTCACGCGTGGCCTCGCGACCTTCAGCACTTTTTCTCTTGGTTTTTCTTCGAACAAGCGACATTTCAGTGCGATCGTGCGCACACGCGTGGACAAGTCGCGGCCTCCCGCGGCGGCCCCAGTAACTCCCGAGCACACCATGCTCAAATCGGCCAATGGCGATACTTGGGCCTGTGACGCAGTGATTTCTTAGTATGTAGCATCATTTATCGAGAGAAGAGATAGCAATTTTTAGCTGACTGAGAATTTATTGTAAATTGGAGGCCGCGTACTGCACTATAATATTTGGCTCGCATGTCCTCAGGAGCCTCGACTACCGATCGGCAGCATTTTCTGACCGTGCTCAAAAAGTGTTGCAGGGCTCCTTTAAGAAAGTGTGCAAGCTTTCCTCTAAGGTCCGGATATTTTCCCATTTTTCGCCCGTAGTAGCTTTTCTAGATTCATGTGCAGCTGAACATCTCCCTTCACGCTACTCACGGTCCCAAGCCTTAAAACACATTAAAAAAGACACGACGTGGCTATATTGAAGCGTGCAAAATAACCTCCCTTTGTCACACGCTTTGATAATGAAAATGGCGAATCACAATTTGCACTTCACTGGGAACAGATACAACGAACACAGGTCCTACGCAAGCCAATGTGAACTGACTACAATATGTGCTTGGCCACCATTGTGTTGTGACAGCAATGACAATGCATCTCTGACCTTTCTGATGGGAGTGCTTGCACCGCAAACGTGGTTTCAGTAACGTAACGTACCCAATTCCAATGCACAGGCAATTTTTGTTCCCATTGTCACTTTCGCTTGGCTTTTTTTTTTCTAACTCCTCTCGTGTTTACCTCACTGTCCACGGCAGACGACATGGTCCCGTTGAAGTGCCTAAAAAAATTGAAGGGCCCCACAAATGCTCCATAGGGGCCCCAAGCTCTTGCGTTCTTCCATTCTTCTTTGTCTACAGCTGGAGAACTGAAGAATGTGGGAAGAATACAAAAGGACGCAACGGCTTGGCGGTCCCGATAGTAAATCCCCAACTTTCTGTTGCTTTCTTTGCTGACAAGGCCAGCACCCACAGGCTGGGAATGAGGGAGATATTGGCTTTATCCGCTGGTCTTTCTTTTTCACTTATCTCGCTCCCTTTTTTTATTGCTTCCTCTTGTTCACCTGAATGCCCAACCAAGACGGCAATATTTGTTGCGCAGAATCACCAGCGCTGTCGGTCACTGCAAAAGTTTGTCTTAACAGGCTTCAGGAGAAAGGAGAGGAAGAAAGGAGGAAAATATGACGTCAGCTACATCACATCGACTGGTACCTTAAACTCTGGCAGGGTCCAGTTTAGTTTTGATGACCTTTCACATACATCTGTGTCAAAGAGTTTACATCTGAATGCAACATTGCATTACACATGAATCCCAAGCGAGTACATTTGCTTTTCACACCAAGAAAAAAATGTTGGTAGGATGTTACACCTTCTGCAACACCTGAAGGCGAGAGACTTTGCGCAAGACATAATGAGCTGCAGTGTGAGAGACATGCATTAAATTACCTTGATGTTATCTACCTCTGGGTTCATATCAACATTGATCCATGCTTAATTAACTATACATTAATTAGGGTTAATTACTATACATGAAGTTTAACTTCTAATTACTCTCGATATCATTAATTATTTTAAATAGTATGTACTAATTTACATGCTTTGGTGCCCATTCGGGCTTCCTATGGCCACTGACAATTTTTTGCTTCACGCGTGTTGATGCCGGGTTTGTCTAGGTTGCTGCAAACTCTGTCAAGCACCAAGGACACCTCCAAACATGACATATAAGGCATCGACCTTAATAGGCCATCCAAGGACTTACCCTGCCCCCCCCACGTTGAGAAGTCCCTCTTGCTCTGGAAGGTGTAGAGTGTGAGGCCACCGGTGACCCCCAGTGTGAGCAGGAAAGCCTGCAGCACTGCCATCTGGTCGTAGAAGGACACTGCAAGGAGACAGTAAGATTTACAAATAGAGCTCACTAAAAACATCCAACGAGAAAAGTCACTTTTAGAAGATCTAAGAGTACGAACACATTGAGGAAAAACCAAAGAAAACAAACACAAATTGTCATTTTTCGGAGCAGCACCTGCAAGGACTTCAGCGAAGCATGCTTCGTCAATATTTTTTCCTGCGCTAATCTTACTCTGTTCTTTTCACAAAACAGCTTTCTGTCCCAATTTCAAGAAGTCCTGCTGTTTACCTTGAACTTGGTGAGCTAGCCAGCGCAAGCTCTGCTGTTAACTTGAAAGTCAGCTGAAGATACTGTTGTTTTGGAGCTCACCCATGCACACTTCTAGTCCAGCCGGCCATACACTTCAATGAGCTGATACTTTTGTATCAGTACTACGACGAGTGGAAGCCAGTAACAAAAGAATGTTTATTCAGACGACGAATGCGTACATATAGCACACTGCATGATAACCACGTGTGGTCATTATCTATGGTTAGTTTCGCTAGTGGTGGCGCATGCACACGCATGGCATTTGAGCACTACTCGATACAACTTCATTCTTAAGAACATGACCGTGATCTGTATGAAATCTTTCTCAAAAAGCCAAGACAGCTCGGAGATGTATCTGGTTAGCAGTGTTTCGTCTGGCAAGAAATTCCATCCTTCATAAAGCACCATAAGAAAAGTTACTTGCTTTTTATTTATAACGTAAAATATTTGTTTTTCAACCATGCAAACTCATTCTGGGTTTTGACATTATGCCAAACATGAACAGTAGAAGCAACTTAACAACTTATGGGTTCAAGCTAGTTGGTACTCCGTAATTCGCTAGCGGTAGGCACAAAAACTTCTGAACGAAAGACGAAACTTTTGTCCTATGTCCAGAAGTTTTCGTGCTTAATGCTGGTGAAGTACAATCCAGCCACTAAATTTGGAAGAAAAACTGCAATATTCGGACTCGCTGTGTCTCAGTTCAATAGACTGATCTTGTCTCCTACACTCACATTAAATGTACAGTGGTCAACGCACATGTCTAGAATGACGGAGCATTGTGCTTGGAAAAGGACGAGTGACATGTACAGTACAAAACGGGCCACATCTGAGCATGTGCGGCGCCAGTGATGTGCCTGTCTAGCAGTTTCCGTCCTTGTTTGACCATGGCTGCGTTAACTGCTTCGGCCGTCAGAAGCGTCAACTGTATAGCACCGAAACAAAAGAGTGCGATCACCTGGATTGGCATCTTTTATACTATGAACTTTTCCATTCGGGGTGTCATATCGTACCGAGAACGGTTCGTTTCTTTTTTTTTTTTTGCTTTTTTTTTTCGCAAAACCATTCAAACCACTTTCAATGGCCAAAGCTGTTGTTGCATCAGCGGTGATAACCAAGGATAAGAAATAAAAGGGAGGCGCGTCAATGGCGGCGCGCATGCCCAGATGTGGCACATTTACGACTGCAGATGTCGCTCGTGTCGTTGCGAGCGCAACACTCCATCGTTCTAGACATGAGAGTTGACCACTGTACACCTATAGTGATTTCATTCTAAGAAAGCTTTATCTCAGCAAAACTCAATATGTTTTAAGCCGAGCTGCAATAAAGGTGAGCCTTGCACAACTACTGCATCCCTGTACTTTTTGCAGTTGTTCTATGCTGCATGCGGACAAACAATAACTGGCTTGCATGTTCGTAAGAAAGCTACCTAGGTGTTTAGCCAGTCGTATAAAGGTGTCACAGGGTGCAATTTCAATTGCAATCGAGCCGAACTGGCTCACATGCACAAGATGTGGAAGGGAGCCATCCTGATTGGAGTTTATCATGATCAAAGGTACCCCGTGCAATGTCTGCATTATTTAGTAATCAACCACAACATGCAAGTTGTGCATGGTTTTTCAAGCGAAATGCCTTAAAACGGACAAGTGAATCATAAGATGGGGAATTTTTTCATGAGATATAAACATTTCGTGACTGTTTTGAATAAAAATGAGCCAACAGCAATTTTTCCAAATCAACAACTATCAAACTAAACACTCACCGACAACAGCAACAGTGAAAGCTTGCACAATGGTCTGAAAAGACAAAAGCAAACATGCAGCATTTTTTCAATGCAAATAAATATAAAGTATGATATTTGCAGATGAAAAGTGCATCAAGTCAGTATCATCAAAATTGTAGAATGCAAGTACTGTGCCACAATGTGACTCCACGTATGCTAATTAACACATGTATGATCTTATTAAAATTTCCTGTAGTAATAAAGCAATAATGTGACAGCAATAATGAATAGTCATGCACCCACACTCTAAAATAGGATCTGTACATAGCTCACTGTTTTAACTTAGCCCTGCAAAAGTAATTATCATCACTGTTGTGCGCATTATTTTAGTAACTGCGCATTTGGCACTTTCTTAAGAAACACCAGATGCTATGCTATACATGATATTTTACAGCATAGAACTACTGAGTGGGTAGCATTAAAGAAAGGAGGCACACAATATTTATGGAGACCACTGAATGGCAAATGTACACTTAAAGGGTTTAAAACTTGGATAAATAAGAAACGATTTGCTGCAATTTTCTTAAATATTGAGGAAGTGTACCTTCTCAATTGTGCCCACACTATTAAAACTGTATATATTCTCCAGTAAACCTGCAAACACTGTAATGTGTCTCCAATGTTGAACAGTACACACTTGAGTGTTGTCAGTCTTTCAAGAGAGTGCAGAATAAACATTACTATCTTAGCATATGCATCGAACTGGACAAGCTTATCTAATGCAGTGCACACACAAAGCCACTCAAAGCAGGCCGTAATAAAAAAAGAACAGGCTGCGCATTTTAAAGTTCTTCCTAACAGTGAATGCACGTAACAGTAATCAGGGTGTGCTGCAAGTTTGCCACTGCACACACCCATTTGGAGATAGAGGTTTGTCAAGCATGTTTGCAATTAAAACAAAGGACTGCACTACGACAGCTCACAGCCTAGCTAGGCATCAAACATGCCATAAGATGCTAAACAGGTGCCTTCACTAGCACCATTATTCCCAAGCCCCTGCTGGGCACACAATTTCAGCTGCAACATGGAAGCATTATCTATCTTGTGTGTTTTGTTTCGTGTGTTCAGGCTTAATTTCTGTGGTTACTAAACTCGGCAACAACATTCTGCAGCTACGCAGCTAAAGGTGAGGTAGCAGAGATGCCACACATGCATAGGCAGATGCAAGTCATCGGAACATCAGGATAAATTACAGCAAATAATTGTTATATCAACCTATACAGATGCTGAATTAACAGAAAGATATAATAAACGTACAGCCCCGGTAATCTTAAAGGAGCCATGAACCACCGCTCGCACTTGGCGTGAAAAACACCTTGGAATGAGTTGGACACCTTCCAGGAATGTATAACTGAAAGAATTTTTTGAAAAGCTAAAGTAGGACTGCAGTTGTAGTGATCGCTACATTTACCTGATGCCCTCCCTCTCAACTCGCTTCATTCCTAAGGCGAAGGCAGCGCCGTTGGAGGTGCCCCGCCCAGTGCATTACATCACCTTGCCTCAAAGTTGTGTGGTATCCTTTCCACGTAACTTGGCTGTGCTGACAGCTGCTGCTGGCAACTCTTAGTTCCGGTCGGCTGATTCTCCCTGCACTGCAGCTGTGCGGTCTGGCGCGGCGTATCCACTGATCTCCACTAGGGGGAGCTGGATGGCATTTCAAGCGCGTGCGGGTGAAGTTATCGTAAGCTGCCGTTTTTCTCCCGGAAGCACGCGACCACTCGTTCGCTGTTGGCGGGTCAGCGTTTATTTTCTTTATTTTGAAACAATGCCTGCTTGTAGCACTGTAAAGTGCTCAAGCTGACTAGGAAGGTGTTCAAATAAGACGTTTCACGAAACGGTACCCCCCAAATGTATCAATTTCTGCTCGTTTTACTAGGAAATAAGCAGGGTGTAAACGCGAAAAGATACACCAACCAAAAAAAGAACACAGTTTACTTGACGTTTCGGCCCCCCATATGGCAGCCTTGTTCACAATAAAAGCCATAAGGATGGCACAGCGTATTTAAGTATGCCGAAGTATGCGACGTAAGCAGCAATAATACATTGTCGGAAGCGTACCCTCACTCCCGTTCAGCGTGTGCGCAGTCGTCTGTATAAGCAGGGATTCCAGGTGCAGGCATGATGCAAGCTTCTTTTCCTTGGCCAGAACATGAGCACTTGACCAGGCAATTTGGTGGCCTGTAGATTCCACGTGTTCAGCGAGGGCATTCGAGGCAACGTGCCGTTTCCTGACGTCATATTCGTGTTGTTTGGCCCTTTTTCTTGAAGTCACCGCTCTCACCAATGTACTACTTGTCACAATCATGGCAGCCTATGGCGTAAACAACACCCAGGAAACTTTCGCTCTGCCACTTGTCTTTACGTTGACTAGGGCGTTCCTTAGCTTCCATGCTGGTACATGCGCTATTTCTACGTCGTACCTGCGCATGATGCTGGCGATAGTCTCACTTGTTTCGGGTACATACGGGATGGGCATTTGCTTCTTAAGAGACGGCGTTGAACGCTGCCTACGTGGTCACAAAGCAACACCCCCCCCCCCCCCCCAAAAAAAAATCTGGTCAGATTATCCTTCATCATAGGAGGGGGGGCGCTTGCTTGACATTTTACGGTGTATGGCCGCACCGGACCATGCATTATGGTCCGTGCATTATGTTGGTTGTCTTGGTTGAAAGATATGTCAGGTCACCTTGCCTGTTGGGCTCTGAGTTCCAAGAGTGTGACGTCCTCGTTATATAGTCGAACACATTAAGAACGAACTCGAAAGTGTTGTGATAAGCGGTTGCTATATCAGTAGTAGGAAGCACTAGTCCTGTTTCTTCTGTCTCGTCCTTGTTTTCACGCTGTTTTTTACGATGTATCAGTAGTTCGTTGTATATAGACTCGCCCTTAAAAATGTGCACTTAGCGACCAAAGCTGTTTCTTTTTCTGCGAATTTTTATTAAAAAGTGCTCACTCTTCCGGTGACAAGTTAGGCCTTTTCGCGTGTTAAGGGGGAGATGCTACTTGAAAAAAAAGTTTCTTTAATCTGTAGCCTAGGGCAATAAAATTTTTGCCGTTTACGGAAGTTTTTATGCTGATTTCAAATATGTATCAGTTTAATACTAAGTGGCATAGTTTCCGTTTTGTACCATGAAAATGTGTAAAATATTGCTCTTTCTGGACACTTTTTCGGCCACTAAACTTTTTACTGTTATGAGCCATTATTGGCTCATATTGCTCCACATTAACTGTAGAATGCAAATAACTATCAAGAACGTGTGCATAACATGTTTTAATGTGCAAGAAAAATTGCAACTTGAGAAGTCTATAAAATGCTCAGCCCATATTAATTGCTTAGTTTAGGTATACCAATTATTATATTAGTGGAATCCAGTTTTAAAAAGGTTAATCACACTCTCCGCATGTTAAGGAATCTGTGGGAAAAATATCATCCCGATCTGGCCATCAGAAGTACGAAAAACGTGATGTCCAAACTCAAGAAGTTGCCCGAAATTGCATCTTGAGAAAAACGCATTTGAAACGTAGAAATGAAAGCTCATCTATGTGGCAAAGATATGCTTTTTAAAATGATTTCTTCGATCATGAGAGCTTGGGAATCATGGTTATTTTGAGTAGGTGGCTTTGGTGAACTCCTCATGCAAAATGCAATGGCAAGCAGCCAGGAGACAATTTTCAGGGGACTCTAGACATTGACTTCTGTTTAGTTCTAATAGCCACCTTGTGCTCTTTAGAAGCAATTTTAGCCTACTTCCAGTTATATTACCACTTCGAATTTTTTTTTCCCCATGAAAGTTGAGAAAGTACACTTGTGAAAGCAAGTAAAACCAAAAATTCTGTAATTTTTGGAAAAAACGCGTTTTTCGAGTAGCATCTCCCCTCAAGCGATGCTCGCTGCATGCTCATGAGCCAATTAAACCAGCTTTGCAATGAACTGACCCTGTTCCACAGAAGCGCGGCACCGCCACGTGGAACCGATCATCCCTGGCTAGTTGCGTGCAGGACGTCGCCTACTCGGGCCGCTTGCAGTCAAATGTATGTGCACGTTTGTGCGTTCTTCGTGCATGCTTCACTCCGGTTCGTACACGGGTGCGGTGAGCAGCCAGTTCATTCAACGCGACGAATACAATCATTTTGAAAGAAATGAGCAAGCGGCCTCCTACAACCGGGCGGTGGAGAACTTGCGAACGGAAGCATGACGCGCATATTTGTAGCGCCGTCACTCCGCACGGTTTACGCCACGCACGCAGCGGAGCATATCTGCAGGTGACTGTGATAAGGTTGTCGGCGATGAGTCATAACGGCACGTTTATCGCCAGCCGCCACATTGCCTTCGCCCTTTCTGGATGCTTATCCGTGAAGGCATCGCCAGCAACGAGCGGCTTTGCCGTTGGCGAACAGATGGAAGATGTTTTGCGGCGCATTGTGGCGTCGGCGAGTTCAGAGTCGCAGCGAACTTTCATGCGACGAAAAACTATCGCTTCTTGCATTTATGGCTTCCAGCGATCGAAGGCACTGCTTGGTTCATCGTCGGCGGTCGTAGATGCAGAGAACGGCGTCACAAAAGGTTACCGTGCGAAAGCTGACCGCAAGTCGACATGCTGCCACCTATTTCATTTTTTTTTTTTGTCACTGTCATTCTGCCCTTGAAGAAACGCCTGGAAATTGGGCGACCTCGCTCGCAGCGTCCCAAATCTGCGTACAGTGCTCGCCGCGGTCTACAATATCTTCGTCGCGAGTAAACTGTAGCGGAGCACGCGTGAGTGCGCGCCTCTCTCATGCTTTAGGATGCCTATTTTAAATATATGTATTCTTTTTTTTTTGGCTTGGTATGCACCATAGTTTTACCACGACCGTGTCGGTAGTCTTCGTTGTAAATGTAAGAGGCTTTGAAAAATGTTCGCTATATGTGGCCGCAGTTTCAATGAGTAGCATGGGCAAATCGTAAGTACACCGAAATATGGTCGTTATCATAGGCGTGCGCACGAGGGGGGCAGAGGGGGCGCCCCCCCCCCCCCCAGTCACCTAAGAACCTAAGAGGCGGGGGGTGCAAAGTCTGCCCCATACATTGAATTAATCGGGAAGGGGGGCGCTGCGACGAACCTTCGCCTAAAGCCCCTGAATATAGAAAGTAGCGACACTCTCCTCCATATCCTCCGCCAACAGGCCGAACCTCCTCTACATCCTCTCCCAAACGGCCGCCGTGCGGGCGCCGGCCATATAACCCAGATCTCGCCACCTTCCCATCAAGAAT